>PITA01032910.1:0-13390 GCA_004023965.1 Spilogale gracilis
GGGGGGGGGGGGGGCACTAGCAGGGGGCAGAGGGGTTCTTTCTTCTCAGCAAGAAGCCCACAGGAAGAATCAGGCCTGCCTGCCTGCCTTGGGGGAGCAGGGCCCTGAAAGGCAGAGATGAACCCTCTGGGCAGTGGAGGGCAGCTAGGAACGCCTCAACACTCACAGAACAACAGGGCCGGCACCCACGCTCCATTCCCCCTTTTAAGTCCTGCAAGCTGGGCACAGACCCCAGACTAAGACGCGTCCTGGGGCAGACACAGCAGCCTAGCTGAGGGGAGCCCAATTCTTCAGCCCTTTGGGATTTAATTAGTTCTCCTCTGTCTGGGGGGGGCGGTAGGGGTGGAGGTGGGTGGGGAAATCCCCATTAGAAAAGCTCCAGCAGCTTCGCTCTTATACACAAAATGTTTGGGTTTGTTTTCTAGAAATCTGGGTGGGAATGAAAAAAGGAAATGCTTACAGCAAGGGGGGGCATTCAATGCTCAAAGGGAAAGGGAACCCCTGCCCTTCCACAGGAAGAAAGACCCCTCCCTAACTTGGAAGACAGACTCCCTCCCCAGCCCAGGAGGTGCAAACACACACACACACACACACAGGACCCTGAGCGGAAGGAAGCCTCCCACCCTCCCACCCCCCAAACCACGAGGGCACACTCAGGCAGTGCCCAGGGGCCTCCAGGAAGTAAACAAGTCTGGGGTGTTTCACACATGCGCTCTGGAGCCAAGCCAGGCGGCCACACTCCCCACGTTGGTTGGTGACGGAAGTCTGACTCTGGGCAGGGGCTTCCAGATGTGAAATGCTAAAAGGCTTTAATGGCTTGAACGGAACAGGAAATATTTTTCCCAAGCCAAAAGAATGTGATCTTTTCAGTACAACGTAAAATGCTTTTATAAAAAAGGCACACAGTTGAAATGATAATTCATTGCAGACTGTAAAGAAAATGAAATCCCTAAACGAACCCCCAATTTAAGAATTCACTTTAAGCATATGTTTGCTGTAGTCACCAGAACGACAACAAAGTGGTACCAGTTAAAGCACACTTCTAGGGAAAATACTTAAATCATTCAGGATCTTTGTGCCAAAGCTCCAGTTCCCGGGGCAGCATGGAGGGGTCCCGCAGAGCTATTGCCTGTCACCCATCAGCCACAGCCACCACTAGGTCAGCCACTGCTGCTCAGGCCAGCAAAGCCTAATGCTCTAGGGCATTCCCAGTACCTTTTGGTCCTCCCGATATAAACAGCAATGCCAGTTAATGAAAAGAAGTCAATGCCATGCACTTAGCGATTCATTCAGTATCACTTGCAGAATATTCTCTCCAAATACTACCTCATCACAAAGATGAGCAAAGTTCTTTCATTTTCGCAAAGTGAGATTTTTCTCATATGGGACTATTATTATGAGAAACATTAATACATAGTTTAAGTTTTACTAGCCCTGTTCTTGAGAATTTTGGCCTCAATGAAACCCTCTATCCATCCATCAGTTAACTCTAAGGCATCATGTCACTGGAAAAGCTGACCGTAATCACTTGATTTTTTTCTGTAGTCATGTGGGTTTTCATTCTTGAATTATTGCTAAGAACAACACTTGCTCATAATATGTGAAAAAAATTTCGAGGACACAAAATTATAAAGTAGTATTCTACTTTTATTTTTCAAGAAGGGTTTAAGTGTGGATATTCCTAATACAGAATTTTTTTTTTGCCTTTATTTTTCACACCAGTGATCTGATTGTCCCTAACAAATCAATTCTCTTCTGAAAGGAACTTACAAGAAGGAATCCATATTATAGAAGAAACTGCCAAAGGAGATTAAGTGAGTAATTTGGGACTTAGCAGGAAACATGGAGACTGGCTTGTAACCAGAGAGAGGAGAGCACAGGAGATAGCTTGCCAGAGGGTCTCTGAAGCTCCAAACCCAGGTGTCTGCACACCCAAGGCTGTGAGGGCAGCATCCAAGGGAGCAGATCCCCATGTGCTCAGAATTCAGGACCAGGAATTCATCAGGTTCCCTGGCTACATGGATTTTACCACACAGCCCAATCCTAGAGTTGTGTGCCTTTGAACGGTATGCTTTACAACTCCATATTCATGGGGCACCTGGGGGGCTCAGTTGGTTGGACATCTGCCTTCAGCTCAGGTCATGATTTCGGGGTCTTGGAATCGAGCCCCAACTCAGGCTCCTTGCTTGATGAGGAGTCTGCTTCTCCTTCTCCCTCTCCCTCTGCCCCTCCTGCCCCCGGTTGTGCTCTCTCTGTCTCTTTCCCTCAAATAAATAAATAAAATCTTTAAAACAAATTTCCAAATTCACAAGTGCAAACTTCATTTTGAGTCTCCAAAGCTTTTGCCACGGGATGCCTTCAAACTGAGAACTACTTTTAAAGGATGGTTATGTTTAAAAAAAAAAAAAAAAAGGAGGGGGGCTGTTGCATACACAGGTGTCTCCCGCTTTGCCAAAGTCCATGTGATGCCACTTCACTTTTATGAAAGAACTCCCTTTTTTTCACTAACTGGAGAAATCCAAAGAGGACTTTTGCTTTGATGATGAAAGGTGAAAAGCAATCACCGTGTTCAGCGACGGTTCTGCAGTAAGCCCTTATAGACACACCACACAGCTGGGCCATGAATGTGACCCTGACAAGCTCCTTCCCCAGGAACCACATCACGCATCAAGCTAAGCTCCCAGAACCCTGAACGGTGTCCGTGAGCCTCTGCCTTTTATCTCAATTTATTTGATGTATCCCTTAGCAAGATGTGTCCTAAAGTATCAGAAAAGCCCAAGGCAGGTTGGTTGTGGGTCTAGGCATGCTCAAAACCTTTTCCATGTATGTTAATGGTAACTTATTCTTCTCTTCACAGGGTTCCAGCTTGCAAGAGCTTTCATGGAAACGCTCTACTTCCAGACAGCGGCGGGGAGAGGGGAACTGGTCATGAGAAATACCCACAGTTGTGCAAAACACTGCCTGGCATTTCCTTCCTACCAAAGAATGCAAGCCTGTACAGCCAGCACGGCGACTTTCCCCGTGCCGTTCCAGCCTTTTCCCGGCACATCCTGTGGAACACCAGCTCCCTAAGACAGGCTGGGAATGGGGGTCTCACGGACAGCACATTTCAAAAAGGAGGTATGCTATGGCACTTAGGGGTGCCCGGGTGGCTCTGTTGGTTAAGCACGCGCTCTGATTTCATCTCAGGTCATGATCTCAGGGTTTTGGGATCGAGCCCCATGTCAGGCTCCATACTCAAGTAGGGAGTCTGCTTGAGATTCTCTCTCTCCCTCTCCCTCTGCCCCACCCCACCTGGCATGCTCGCACTCTCTCTTTAAAATAAATAAAATCTTTAAAAAAAAAGAAAGCAAGGAAGAAAGTCCTCTGTGACACCTAGAACTCACTCCTGGGAGTTCTGCAGGCCTATCAACAAATGGAACATTTAGAAATCCTAAAGCAGTGGAATTTGCTTAATCCAGCGTTTATTTCCCAAACTTAATGAGCCAAGGACCCCTTGTTCCAAAACACTAACTGACAGATGACAAGCAAGAGTGTTTTGTTGTTCTTAAGATTTTATTTATTTATTTGACAGAGAGAGAGACAGCAAAAGAGGGAACGCAAGCAGGGGGAGTGAGAGAGGGAGGAGCAGACTTCCGGTCGAGCAGGGAGCCCGATGCGGGGCTCGATCCCAGAACCCTACGATCATGACCTGAACCAAAGGCAGACACTTAACGACTGAGCGTTTCAAAGTAACGTAAGGGCAGGAGCAAGCATCTTTCTGAGACAGGCAGCAAAGATGCAAAGGAGCCTAAAGGCCCACCTGGCAAGGGGCGCCCCGTCAGCAGAGCGACTGTCTACAGAAAGGAGCAGAAAACAGAAGGTGAAGCCAACACACACTTGGATATTTTTGTTGGTTTTGAAGAGCATCTGATTGCCAAAATATTCTTAGCAAAGAATTGAAAAAAAAAAGTTGGAAGACAGAATGTAAAACATGTTAGAATTTTTCGAGCAGATGAGCAAAATTGTCAGGGAATGGAGACACGCTGGGGAAAGGTCTGCAGGTGGTGGCGGGAAGGTTTCGTTCCCCAGTAATTGACAGGAGCCTGTCGCTCTGTCATCACATATTTAGTATTGGACCACTTGCAGCTTGTCATTGCCTTGGCTGGGAATAAATCACTTGTCCCAAATCGAAGATGGTAAAATATGCAGATGACTTTATGTGCCTCCCACACAAAGGTTTATGTAATCCTAATTGCTTCTAATATGAAGGTCTCGTAATCTGAGCGTTGGTGCATCTTACTTTTAAGCAAAGGATACAAAAATAAAACTATATTTTCTCCCTGTGTCTTTCAAAAGGTTTTGAGGTGGGAGTGAATGTACTGTTTCTTTTGCATACAAAGAGGGGGACAAATGTGAAGCCCTGTTAGTGGCAGATGGGATGAAACAGCATCTCACATATATGCTTCCTTATGAATGGTAACAGAAGAGGGGCCCTCGCGCCGACAACCGCAGGAAGCTCAGGCTTCCCTCACCCCTGACCCCAGCCTCTGTATGTCATTGTGGTCACATCATCACGGCGCCATATTTGTCTAACTTTTACTGAGAAGGAAGAAGGCTTTCGCACATGGTCAGGAGAACACAGAAAGCCTGACTCTTTGTATCCTGAGTGTAACTGACCGAAAATTTGGAAAAACAAAACAAAACCCACCCCAGTGTCAATAACACCACCATTAACACTTGGTGGCTCTAGCGCTGGTGGGAAAATACAGTGGGGAGTCATCATCCAGAGTGGAATCAGAGCCCTAAACCACACAGCGCACAATGAGAGGAAGAAAAATAACCCTTCGCCAACGTAATGCTTTTAGCCATTACTCACAGAATAACATTTCTCAGAACTTACCCCAAAATCATGGCTATTAATGGATTTCACAAACCTTCATCCAGAAATCATATCTCTATATGTTCATCTATCACACTGAAAACAATAATACCTCTGAAGAGGGACAAAAAAAAAAAAAATTGGCTTCCATTTGGCATGCCCAGCCCTGTGCAAAGCAACTAAGGCAGCTGAAAATAGACCAGTGCTTAGTCTCCACAACCCAGTTCTAGTTAAGCGGTGCACACAGCACAGTGTTCAGACTCATCACCCAGACTATCATGAAAGGAGAATGGATGGAAGAGAATTACCTTAAACCTAAAAAGTTACTTATTTAGGGACAAGGCAATTACTGCCCAGTACCTGGAAATGCATTGAGGTAGCTACATTTTTATAAGGTCGCTGGACTCCTGTGTAAAACTAAAAAGTAGATAAAGAAGTACATGCCAAATAATGATTACGTGCGTCAAAGTTAGTACCAGCTCAGCTTTAAATAGAAGGAATTAAAAAAAAAAAAGCACTATTCTGCCTTCTGTGCATAAAGTTTCTAAAGCACTGGCAGAATGGGGCGCCAGGGGTTGGCTCAGTCTAAAGAGCATGCAACTCCTGATCTTGGGATCGTGAGTTCGAGCCCCACATTGGGCAGAGAGAGTACTTAAAAGAACAAAAATTAAATTTAAAAAAAGGATTAGCGGGGAGAAAAAGTATTAGAATATAAATGATAAGTTCTCACATTAAAATACACCCTTTTACACCTTACATTTGCAGAGTATTTTTGCGGTTTACTCTCACACAAGGCTCTCACACAAGGCTTCGCTTGTTGGAAACTTACATCAACCCTTGGAAGTCAATAAAGCACACAAAGCACTCATCCCCATTTTTCAGCTGTGGATGTTCAAAAACAGAACATCAGTAGTAGGGCTGGACTCAAACTCAGATCTGAAGGTTCCCAGCCCAGGCTTTACCAAAGCCCCTGCTTGTTAATTTATATCACGCCAAGACTCACACATTATCTATCAGCACCAAATGACAACTAGCCCTCAGCACAGCACTGTTTAAAATACCTTTTTATTTTATTTTTTTAAAGATTTTATTTATTTATTTGACAGAGAGAAACACAGCTAGAGAGGGAACACAAGCAGGGGGAGTGAGAGAGGGAGAAGCAGGCTTCCCGCCGAGCAGGGAGCCCGATGTGCGGCTCAATCTTGGGACTCCTTCTTTTGGTGTATATATACCCAGAACTAAAATTGTATCAGATGGTAACTCTATGTTTAATTTTTTAAGAAACCACCATAGTATTTTCCACAATGGCTGCACCATTTTACATTCCCACCAAAAGTGCTTAAGAGTTCCAATTTCCCCACATTCTCACCAACATTTGTTATTTTCTGGGTTTTGTGGGTTTTCTTTTTTTTTTTTTTTAACAGCCATTCTAATGGATGCAAAGTGGTATTCATTATGGTTTTAATCTGCATTTCCCTAATGATCAGTGATGTTAAGCATCTTTTCATGGGCTTGCTGGCCATCTGTATGTCTTCTTTGGAGAAAGGTCTATTCGAGTCTTTTGAAAATTATGGTCATAGTTTTTAACATGTACTTTGAAAACCTTGGGAGACGTAAAAGGATGTGAATTCCCAAGGGGTTAAAGGACCAGGCTGGTGTGGCCTAAGTGGGCTACCTACAGAGGAGGCGCTCACAGGACCTGCCTCACAGGGCAGGGCTGCCCACTCTGCCCACTCTGCCCACTGGCCATCTGAGCCACACTCCAGACAAAGACAGCAGGGGCTGGGAGGAGGTTAAAGTCAAAAGGGGTCAGGTTGAGTGTGCACCATCATTTGGTAAGCCATTTTAAAGCTTGGCGGGGAAAAAAAGCTTGTATCAGTTTTAACAATAATAATATAGTAACACCCTGAAGCCTCTATGACACCTGCTCCCAGGGTCCCTACCCAAGGGTGACATCAGCTTAGACCAAGGTCTTCCTGATAGCTCAGGGTCCTAGGAAGAGTTCTAATGAGACCCAGATCACATTCAATAACAAACCCACAGCCAAGGTTTGCAAAATTTTCTGCTATAAAGCTATGTTAAAATGTGCAACATAAAACACCATGGCCATGATTTAGGGGTGCCAGGCAACACGCTGGCAAAAAAGCAGAAACAGTCTCTGCACTTAGAGATCTTAGAGCCTGGTCGGGGAGACACAAAACCAGTGAAACACCCCCCACCACCACCACCCCGTGGAATGGCAGGAGAAGGGAAGGGGAGAGAGGAGACAGGATGACTAGGGAAGTTTAATGTGGAAGCACCACTCAGCAGAGGACTGAAGGATAAAATGGCAACCCTGTGCAGAGCAGGGGCAAAGGCCCCCAGACGTGCAGGAGGAAGAAAGGGCAGAGAGCTTCCAAGAGCTACAAGTCGGCCAGTGTGCCTGCAGCATGGCTGGCCAAGGGAAGAAGGGAAGGAATCACAGGAAGCAGGGGGCCAGAAGCCAAAGCTACAGGACCCTAGCCTTGTTCCTGACTTCATATTTCCAGGAAAATGCAGCAGGAGGCTGCTGAAAGGTCCCCGACAGGGCGGGGCAGCTGGAGTGTGTGTTTACTGCTTCTTCCAGAACGCAATGCAGTGGGGAACCAACTAGAGATGGCAGAGGTTAAGGCAGCCAATAACGAGGGCCTGGATCGGTGACGGCAGCAAAGACGACAAGAAGGAGATGACAAGAAGGAGACGGCAGGCGTGAGCCAGCTGTGCAGTAGGCACGGCAGAACTGACTGCTTGGATGTGTGGGTTCAGGGGCCCAGGCGACCTTCGCCTCTAACCCTCCCCGCCACATAAGTCAATGAAATTCTACTGGAAGCGCTCAATTTGTGACAGATTTATAAACTAACATCAGACGCAGTCTAAGTCTGCTAAGATCCTAGTTCTTTCCAAAGGGGGAAATGGATGAACCTGCCAACAGAAAGAATAAGATGTACATTATTTTAATATGTTAAGTATTTTCCTTAAAGGTATTCTGAAATGAGCCCGTCGGAAAAGAGAGAGGAAGCACCGACCAAAGGATCTCCCCAGTGCTGAGCCACAGAGACCAGGAAGTTTGAGCATGAGGGAAGGGCACCAGCTCTGGGGTCATTCAGACCTGATCTCAAAAATCTCTGAACAGGAGCAACACTCTCGGATCCCCTCCCTCTTCAGAAGCTTTGTACTAAAGGGCGCCTGGGTGGCTCAGAGGGTTAGGTCTCTGCCTTTGGCTCAGGTCATGATCTTAGGGTCCTGGGATCAAGTCCTGCATCGAGCTCTCTGCTCAGTGGGGAGCCTGCTTCCTCCTCTCTCTGCCTGCCTCTCTGCCAATTTGTGATCTCTGTCAAATAAATAAATAAAATATGCTTTTTAAAAAAGAAGCTTTGTACTATCACTCAATAACTTTACTCTTGCTCAAAAAAAAAATAAATCTCTGAACATATGATGACATAAACAGGGTCAGCACAAACTGAGACCCACAGAGACTATAGATATCGAAATTATCCAGTACAGAAGACAAGGATAGTAAATATGGCTAAAGAAACTTAAATAGGATATGTAAAGAGTCAAAATTATTGTTTGACCAGTAAGATTCTAGGAGAAAAGAAAGCAGAACTTTTAGAAATGAATGTCTTAAATAGCTTATGAACTGGAAACTATATCTGAAGAAATTACCCAGAATGCAGCACAGAAAGACACTGGTGTAAAATATGATAGGCAAGTTAAGAAAGAGGGTAAATAGAATAATGAGGTCCAGTAACAATCTTAACTGAGGTTCTAGAAGGAGAAAATAGGATGAATGAGAGTCAAGATTTGAATAAATGATTGAAAGTTTTCCATGACTGATGAAAGATACCTATCCTCAGATAGTAGAATCCCAACCAATCCCCAAAGCAGGAAAAAAGAAAAAGCGAAATCCCCACCTGGACACACTTGGTCAATCTGCTAATCAACAAACACAAAAATAGGACTATCCCCTCATGGTTGCTCTCTTTCTCTCTCTCAAATAAATAAAATCTTAAAAGAAAAAAAAAAAAGGAACGGGAGCAAAGAAAATAATAAACACATGATAAAATCCAAGCCAGTGCTAACCATACAAAAACAAAACTAACTGGAAGAAATCCAAAGTCATCATAGAACAAGTTGCTACATAACAACAGCACATAAACTGGGAAGGGGATAAGTGGAATGAAAGTACTATAAGGCTTTTAGATGATTCCAGAGGAGGTTTAAAATTCATTAATTTCAGAATTAGAGTTAACATGCATATTAAAATCTCTAAGTCAGCCCCCAAAAGAACAGAAACATAGGTATCCTATTTCAAAATTGGAGAGAGAAAACAGAATTAGGGCAAGGGTTGGAGTGGAGGTTCTCAATATAAAAACAGGATGATTTGTTGATCTTCATGTTTCATTGCTATGATTAACAACCCATATTCATCAACAAGTAAGTAGACGATACTTTAGCAGAAGGACATATTTTATTACCCCAAATATTTCTAAGTGTTTTAGTATTTCTATTCAGTGTTCACATAGTAAAAAAAACCACAAAGCAATACCTTTCTTTCAGTATAGCTTAAAATAAATGTTTTCCCAAGATGTCCTAAGAGCCCAAATGTAGGTAATACACACACCTTACAGAAATCATTTGTTGGAAGAAATAAAGGTCAAAATGAACCACCAACTATTTCACTGTTTGGGCATTACACCCCTCTACCTGTATACATACACTCGGTTGGAGCACCTGGGTGGCTCAGTTGGTTAAGCGTCTGCCTTTGGCTCAGGTCATGATCCCAGGGTCCTGAGACTGAGCCCCACACCCAGCTCCCTGCTCAAAGGGGAGTCTGCTTCTCCTTCTCCCTCTGCCCAACCCTCTTCTGCTTGTGCTCTCTCTTTCTCCCTCCCTCCCTCTCTCTCTCTCTCTCTCAACACATAAATAAAATCTCTAATAATAATAAGAGTCCACGAAGTAACAGTCTAACAGAAGAGATGTGGACAAGAACAGTATCGCCAGAGGTAGGTCGATGCAATGGGGAAGTCTCCACAACATCAACTTCTCAGGCTCTTACCACTGAGTGAAATATTCAGGGACTCCAATTAGGGTTTATTTCAGCGAAATGCAATGAAAAAATGAATACAGCTTTCTCTCTGTGTTAATGGCATTCAAGAGTAGTGGTTAGAAACTTGGTTTCCAAGAAAAACATATTTATCTTAATTTCTGCAAGTCAAGGAAACCAAGCGGTCTAGGAGAGTTTGGGGGCCCCTAACCCATGTAGGGATGGAATTCCTCCTCGGTCATCCTCTGCACCCCCAGCCGCCCCCTCAGTTGGCTATCCCAGTGGCCCTGCAGTTTCTCTGGTTTGGAGGAGCAAAGAAGCACAGGGAAAGGTTTCTATGCCTGGATAGACAATAGGTACTGGGTTAAGCGGGAAATGAGGCCACAACCTGGGCGTGTGGAATGCATAGGGTTTGATGTAACAGAGAGCTCCCAGGGGGCCAGAGTGGGGGTGGGAATGGCATGCCGGGATATCAACAGACAGTGGCCTTTGGATTCACACAAGCTGTGTGTCCCACCCCCCAACCCAAGCTGATCAGAGACCTTGGAAAAGAAAACGCACAACAGAGGATGGGTGAACTAAAAGGCATGGAATTTCCAAACCACAGCTGTTACACCTAATGAGCCTTATTCAAAGGCTTCAGTTGCTATGGACAGTCGGTCTTCACTGCTACCCGCCCTCACCTCCCCCTGCAACCCAACAACCCTGACTCTAAAAGTCACAGGACACTGGAGGCATCTGACCAACGAATATGCCTGAATTTTGCCCTGACTTTTCTTTCTATACCACACGACACAGCAGAAAACACAGCCATTTTCTACAATGCTCTGTTTGGATTTCCCAATGCTGAGCTACAAATAAGAATGTCATCAGAGGGGCCGGGAGCCAACTGCTGTCAGGAACCCAGCTAAGGCCGGTCAGCCGGTCAGCAGACTAGGTTTCAAAGGTCAGAAAGACCGCACCTCGCTGCCCACTGCCCTCCCACCATCCAGCCTGAGTCCTGGCCACTTGATCACTCACTCCATCCTGCCAAGACATGGCAAGAGGTCCGAACACCAGCCATTTCTGGTCTGGCTTCATGCAGTGGGGATCCCCACTGAGCACAGCCCTTGTTTAGAACTGGAGGGGAGTGAGAGTCATCTCTAGCATACCAGAGGGGTGGGGGGAGTAACATGAAATACCCAAGCCTTTAGGAGGACCTGCTAAGGACTGGGTCTCCCAGGACAAGAAGGACCTTGGAAAGATATTCCAAAGGATGCACAGACCACAGCACTGTTCAGGGACCCTCTGCCCCAGGAATAGCATGTCAGCCCATATCCTGATAGCCCCAATCCACAGAAAATTCCCCAATAATCCTACAGCCGCACAACCCACGAAACCTTTCACCGGCTTCTACGGGAATTTCTCCATTCAAAACTCAGGGAGCTCCCGCTATGTGCCAGGTGAGAGCAAGGTACTAGAAAAGAAAGATCAATGAAGGTCCTGCCCTCAGTCTGGGTGCGTGGGAAGTAACGGACAAACTTCACAGCCAAGTAGATTTTTAGAGACCATCCCATCCTTTCCCTTCCTTCCTTATGAAGGGATGGAGACTCACCAAAGGCCATGAAAGCTCTTGCGATCATGACACGAGTCCCAGTAGCCAGCCCAGCCCCTGCCCACTGCCCCCAGTGAGGCCCTGCTTCCTGAAACTGAGATATGCCACACGCCTCTGTGGGAACCCTTCTGTGCCTTGAACTAGAGAAGATCCAAAACAGCTGACTGATTTGATTTTTTTTTCTTTTAAGTTTTATGTTCATATGTGGTCCTCCCTGAGGAAGGAGGACCTTTAAGGACTGGCTCATGGAGTGTTTCCTTCCAGAGCCTACACTCTTTTCAGATGGGGGGGGGGGTCCCACATCAACCGTCACTATAATGACAGGCTCCTTTCTCTGGGGACTCAGACCACTACCACCAACCCCATGGGAATCCCAGCTCTGCCATGTCCTAGCAAGTGACCTCAGGCAAGTTACTCCTCCCCTGCCCTGACCCACTTCTGAGCAGACCCAGGTCTGCACCCGCCTCGGCCTCTCTCTCAGCACCAAGCCCTGCCGGTGCTTCTTGGCTTTCTCCTCCCTTCTCCTCTGGGTCCATGTCTCACAGGGTCCCCAACGGAGCTCACAGCGGGCACTACTGGCCTTTCTAGATTCTTCCCACACACCGGAGTTAGTGTTCCTAACTAACTCTTCAGTTATCGCCAATGAGAGACATGTTCTGCAACATTCTGAAATCACTGTGTCTAGACTGCTTCGTGTTTGCCCTCTCTGAAAGTTGGTTCTTTCACTGGCATCAGCACTTTCCCTGTTCCCGATCCAGCTTGAGAGTCAACCCAGCCTTTAGAGTTTTCCTTGCTCGCTAACTTTCCTGCCTATAAATGTCTGTTTGGGCGGCTGGGTGGCTCAGTCGTTGGGTGTCTGCTTTCGGCTCAAGTCATGATCCGGGATTCCCAGGATTGAGCCCCGCATCGGGCTCCCTGCTCTGTGGGAAGCCTGCTTCTCCCTTACTCCCCCTGCTTGTGTTCCCTCTCTGGCTGTGTTTCTCTCTGTCAAATAACTAAATAAAATCTTTATTAAAAAAAAAAAACTCTGCTTGATTACCAGTGCAAAGTGTCCAACACAACTTTTCTTAACTGGAACACTAAAGTGACTGTCTATAATCTCCATGTAGACGGAGCTCATCAAACCCGCAAGTCTCACAAACACTTCAATTTGAGTATAAACAGAAGGGATGGGGGCAAAACAAAGGGCCCTCTCAGAAGGGACCCCAAATTTTTCTCTGGGCCCAGCAGTCCAGCTGTGATGAGCACAGGGTCCCACATAACTCTTCTGAGGGAGCTCAAGTCCTTATCTTACCAATGAGGGAAATTCAAGGTGAAGGATGAGAGGAGTACAGAATTTAGACCACGGGTGACTTTCCTTTTCTTCTCCAGGATGCTCTGAGCTAAAGTGACAGCAGCAGAGGGGCTGGTGTAATCTAAGAAGGTCTTCAACATCAGAGAAATCAAAAACACATACAAACTCTGAGAGAGAGAGAGAGAGAGAGAGAGAGAGAACACACATGTGCGTCCTGGGGCATGTCTTGAATTACTGGGGGTCGCTCCAGAGCCCCGCTAGATAGCACCCCCCAACTGGACACCCCAGAATTGAGGAGGCTCACCTAGATAGAGAACATGACCCCCATGGGAATGTCACCTGCCCTCTCCCCGTATGGCAGGGCTAAAGTAGTGACCGGGACACAGCCCTATCTGAAAGCTAAAGTCTTAGCTCAATGCTTCCTTGCAAAAGGAAAAAGGACTCCCACACAGACACGATTTGTTCAAGCCCTTTTTGGAAATGGGCTATCAAAGCTCAGGCAATGGTTTGACTAATGTAAAATTCCAACCCATTGGGCTCTAGTGTATGTGGAAATGATTAATATGGACCCCCCCC
>PITA01032911.1:0-13389 GCA_004023965.1 Spilogale gracilis
AAGCAGGGTGAAGGGGCAGGCAGAGGGAGAAGCAGGCTCCTTGACAATGTAGCACTTGATCCCTGAACCCTGGCATCATGACCCAAGCTGAAGGCAGACACTTAACCAGCTGAGCCACCCCGGCGTCCCTTATCATTCATTTTCTACAACGTGAATGGAACACATTTAAAGCTAATGAAAAAAATATGCCTTTTCCCCTGAAGATATCTGAAGTCGTACTCCCATGCAGACATATAATAAGCTTTTGCATAAGCACACATTTTGATTAAGTTCTTGAGCTGTAGTAGGATACCACCTCATCTCATCTCACCTCATTTCAGAAACCTCAGTATGATCTTCTACCTCAGTATGGGAGTTAGTTTGGGAAAGAGAAGTCTTTAGATGTGGATCACCAATGTAGCAGTAAAAAATAGGGAAGAAGGATGAATCTTTGAATGATTTTCAAGTGATAAAAATCAATAATTTTGTTGATGAAATTTAAAAAAAGGAATGGTGAAAGTTTAAATGTCACCATTCCAGGCCTTCATTAGAAAACAGAAATCTGTCTTTCCAGCTCAGAAAGACTAAAAACTCTCATAAATAAATGATTAGTACCTAAGCCATTAACACCACTGTAGTTAATACACATTGTATATTTGGACCAAGTTAAATACTAGGAGTGTGCAAACTGACCAAATTAACTTAGGCTTCTTTTAGTGCAATATCCTTAGCTTTTATAGAAAGTTACTACCATATCTTGTAGGTTGTTAAACTTACTGGCATATAATTGTTGATAGTAATTTCTAATGATTGTTTCTATTTCCTTGGTGTTAGTCGTGATCTCTCTCCTTTCATTCATAATTTTATTAATTTGGGTCTTCTCCCTTTTCTTTTGGATGAGTTTGGCCAATGGTTTATCGACCTTATTGATTCTTTCAAAGAACCAGCTTCTAGTTTCGCTGTGTTCTATTGTATCTCTTGTTTCTGATTCATTCATCTCTGCTCTAATCTTAATTATTTCCCGTCTTGTGTGTGGGGTTGGTTTAATTTGTTGTTGATTTTCCACTTCTTTAAGGTGTAATGAGAGTTGGTGTATTCAGGATTTTTCAATTTTTTTGAGTGAGGCTTGGATGGCTATGAATTTCCCTCTTAGGACTGCCTTTGCTGTATCCCATAGGCTTGGGCTCGATGTATCTTCATTCTCATTGGTTTCCATGAAGCATTTCAGTTCTTCTTTGATTTCCTGGTTGATCCACAGGTTCTTGAGCAACATAATCTTTAGCTTGCAAGTGTTTGATTTTCTCCCGAACTTTTGATTGTGATTTATTTCCAGTTTTATGGCATTGTGATCAGAGAATATGCAGGGAGTAATCTCAATCTTCTGGCATCTGTTGATCTCTGATTTGTGACCTAATATGTGGTCTATTCTGAATGCAATTTGGTGCAGCTACTTTGGAAAACAGTGTGGAGATTCCTTAAAAAATTAAAAATAGAGTTACCCTATGACTCTGCAATTGCACTACTGAGTATTTAATCCAAAGATACAGGTGTAGTGAAAAGAATGGCCATATGTATCCCAATGTTCATTGTAGCAATGGCCACAATCGCCAAACTGTAGAAAACGCCAAGGTGTCCTTCAACAGAGGAATGGATAAAGAAGATGTGGTACATACATACAAGGGAATACTGCGCCTCCATCAGAAAGGATGAATATCCAACATTTGTAGCAACACGGACTGTATTGGAAGAGATTATGCTGAGTGAAATAAGCCAAATAGAGAAAGTCAAGTATCACATGGTTTCACTTACTTGGGGTGCATAAGGGGTAATATAGAGGACAGTAGGAGAAGGAAAGTAAATGGGAAGTAGCGTAATTTGGGCAGATATATGAGAGACTTTGGACTCAGGAACAATCTGAGGGTCTTGGAAAGGAGGGGGTGGGACGGTGGGAGATCTTGGTGGTGGGTACTGATGGCACGTATTGCATGGAGTACTGTGTGTGTGGCATAAATAATGAATCTTGGAACATTAAGAAAATAAAATAATTTATAGTTAATAAAAAAAGAAGAAACGGGAAGAAATATCAAGCCCCTGAATTATGTGAATTAAGAATACTTGTTAATAAATTCTATGTAAAAATAAAAAAAGTTGCTACCACATGTCACTAAATTAAATCTTCTTTGCACATAGTATAATGTGTCCATATTATTTTTCTCATAATAAAAAGCCACACACATGAAGTTTTCTTGAGAATTTAGTGCCAAGAAAACTTTTGAAGAAATGTTTGAGTAGCACTATTTCTCTAATAATGCAAAAAATAAAATAAAATAATGCAAAGAATACGTTTCTTTTCAACCTTGATTGTCATAACTTCAAAGAGGGTATATGAATTTAAACAATAGAAAATATAGTAGCTAGCCTATATAAAGTTTATACTTTCATTAATTTTGTATCATATTGCCATTTTTATTTTGCTGGTTATAAATATTATACACTTGTTTATTGGTTAAATATGTTCTTTTGAAGCCAGAGTTCCTGGATTAGAATTTGGGATCCTCCCCTTGATATTACATTGCTCTGCGCCTCAGTTTTGTCATCTCTATAATAATAAAAATGGTGAATAAGAGGTGGAGATCAGCTCGCAAAATTGATTTGAGAAACCAAACATGGAGTCTGTATAAAGGTGCTTAGAAAAATACTTGGTAAATTGAGTTTTAAATATATTTAGTAAACTATTTTATCACTACTTTTGTTGCAAGTTAATTCAAATTATTTTAGAATAAGGAAATAGAAATACATTCACTAAATAAACAATAAATGAACATCCATAATGCACAGCAAAACGTCTTAATTACTAGAGGGCCTTATGGAGAAACTCATTCCATCTTAAGGCAGCAGGAAATCCAGCTGAAATGTCAAATGTTATGCATGAGATAATCAAAGTGTAAATAAGTACTACAATATATGAGAGTAAATATGATTATACTGAAAAAGCATGTGAAGATGTGGCGCAGAAATTTGTTACTGTAGCAAGACAATGATATATTTAGGACAGATGTAAACTGAGTCTTATGTTGTTAGGATTTAGAACTAGACTCAAGGAGAGAAAATTGGAGATAATTCATGTCAGGGTGCTAAGCCTAGACAAAGCAAGATGAATGGATGCAACGTGTGGCAGCCCATTGATTTCAGAAGGCTATAAGCTGGAGAGTAATACAAAGCCTTATTTTCTAAATAGAAATTGGGAACTAAGAAAATCTCTTAAGAAAGGAATGACATGGAGGTGCGTGGGTGGCTCAGCTGATTAGGCATCTGACTCTTAATTTCAACAAGGGTTATGATCTCAGCATCATGGAATGAGGACACATGTCAGTTTCCATGCTCAGCATGGAGTTTGATTGTGATTCTCTCTCTCTCTCTCCCCAGTCACGCTCTCTCTCTGGCTCAAAATAGATAAATTAAATCTTTTTAAAAAGAGAAAGGAGTGACGTAATTAAAATAGTGTTTTAGAAAGCACAAATATGGAAGCTTAAAAATATTAATGTTAAAAAGATAATCATGTGGGATTTAAAAATTATTATTATACTCATTGATAGGAGGACGTTCCAACTTTGAATTATCACTCTAACAGTGAAAATAAAGAAAAAAGACGAATGTGAAGATTGTTTCAAGTACTAGATTAAAAATATTTTCTTATATAACAGAAGACCATGCTATTACTTACATAAATTTGATAACTAAGAATGGAGCTTATTAAAAGTTGTCACCATTGGGGGTCTGGGTGGCTCAGAGGGTTAGGTCTTTGGATCAGTTGGTAAAATTGGTAAATTTTGGATCAGGTCATGATCTCAGAGTCCTGGGTTTGAATCCCACATAGGACTCTCTTCTCAGCGAGGACCCTGCTTTCCCCTCTTTTGCCTCTCTGCCTATTTGTGATCTCTCTCTCTCTGTCAAATAAATAA
This sequence comes from Spilogale gracilis, assembly GCA_004023965.1. Lineage (NCBI taxonomy): Eukaryota > Metazoa > Chordata > Mammalia > Carnivora > Mephitidae > Spilogale > Spilogale gracilis. The sequence continues at coordinate 3,942 of PITA01032911.1, forward strand.
ATAGAATCTTAAAAAAAAAAAAGAAGTTTTCACCATTAATGACAGGCAGGAGGAGCTTAGATGGTGTAGTAGGCAGACCCTAGGCCTGCCTCATGTATTGCTCAGATAGATAAATATCAAATCATTTTGAATACCCAAGAAATAAATCTGAGGGCTGATGGAGCAAATTGAACATCTAGAGGGAGAGAAGAGGTCACATTGTGGAAGGTAGGAGGTGCAGAGAGGTGGTTTGAGGGAGAAGAGGATCACAGATGCTGGGGAGATTAGGGTTCCCTGGTCATGGAGAAAGGTGAAGGAGAGAGATGGGAGCAAAGAGAGAAAGAGAGAGAGAGGCGCAGACATGAGATTGCATAGGGAAAACACTTCCCCAAAGCCATTGGCTGAGAAAATAAGAGGAGCTGATTTTTGTGAGTTTTCGCAACCAGCAGGGCTCAAAGATGTGAGTTTGGAGGTCCATGGTGTGGCTAGCATAGAGCCCTGAGGGTGTGGCAGTGCTCCTGTAGAGAAGGTGACAGATAGTCTTAAGGCAAAGACATGACCTGAGGATCCCCTGGAGCACAGTAGGAGAGACAGTTCCCCCTTCTTGCAGTGTATCTGGAGAGGTGCCATTGTCTCCCATTGGACAGATCTCCATTGAGTGCCATTTCCCTCCACTGCCCTTCAGCATAAAGTGTGCTTCAGTAAGCAGCACAACACCAACAATGACAGCCTAAACCAATTACACTAAACCCATCCCCCTGTGCTCTACAGGTTCTGTGCAGTGGCCCCTTCCCCAGAAGACCAGCACAACCCCTCACCCCCACCACACATGTCTACTGACCATAGAATTCTGTAAAAATTCAGCCCTAGTGGATACTGCTTCAGGTCTCTCTTAACCAGAGAGGACACTTAGTTAAAACTCACCACATTCTGGCCAAAGTCCAAACACTCCCTCTGCAGGCAAGAAGAAGAAACTCTGCAGAGGACTGACTGGAGGGATAGAGCAGCCAAAACACAACAGCAGAGTGCACACAAAACGCAACCAGAGACACTTCTCAAAGCTCGAGGCCCTGGACATTATATGACTTCATCTTCATAAAGCCATTACTCTCAGGAGCAGGAAACCTAGGAGATTTTCCTAACACATAGAAGACAGAGACATAGACAAATGCCAAAATGGAGGAATTCATTCCAAAAGAAAGAACAAGAGAAGTTCACAGGATTAATAAAAACAGATATAAGTAATATGACTTATCCAGAATTTAAAGCCACAGTCCTTAAGATACTATCTGGACTCAAGAAAAGCATAAATCCCAGGGAGTCCTTTACCACAGATATAAAAGAGTTAATAACCAATCAGACCAAAACGAACAATGTAATAACTGAGATTCAATACTAACAGGATGTAATCACCACATGGATGTAGAATTAGAAGAATGAATAAGTGGTAAAGCAGATAAAATTATGGAAAATAACGAAGTTGCACTTAGGGAACTTAGTGACTCCACAAAGCATAATAACATTGGTATTACAGAAACCAGAAGAAGAAGAAAGGGAAAGGGGGCAGAAGGTTTTCTGGGGGAAATTATAGCTGAAAACTTCCCTAATCCATGGAAGGAAGCAGACATCTAAATTCAAGAAGCACAAAGAACTTTCAAGTCAACAAAAGCTGGCCAACACCAAGACATACCATAGTAAAATTTGCAAAATACAGAAAGAAGGAAAGATCCCCCAGAAGCAGCAAGGGAAAAGAAATCCTTAATCTGTAAGGGAAGAAGACAAATAAAGTTAGCAGCAGATGTCTCCACAGAAACTTGCCAGAGCAGAAAAAAAGTGGCATGATATATTCAATGTACTGAATGGGAAAATATGCATCCAAGAATATTCTATCAAGCAAGATTATCATTTAGCATACAAGGAGAGACAGTTTCCCACATAAACAAAAACTAAAAGAGTTCATGACCACTAAACCAGCTCTGCAAGAAATAAAAAGGGGACACTATGGGCACCTGGGTGGCTCAGTGGGTTAAAGCCTCTGCCTTGGTCTCAGGTCATGATCTCAGGGTCCTGGGATCGATGCCTGCATCGAGCTCTCTGCTCAGCAGGGACCATGCTTCCTCCTCTCTCTCTGCCTATCCTTCTGCCCTCTTGTGATCTCTCTCTCTGTCAAATAAATAAATTTAAAAAAAAGGGGGGACACTTTGAGTGGAAAAGAAAGACGAAAACTGTAAAAGAGTAGAAAGGAACAGAAAAATCTCCAAAAACAGTGACAAAACAAGTAATAAAATGGTTCTCAATTTATATTTATCAATAATTACTCTGATACACACACACACATACACACACATACACATATATATATATACATATATATATATATATATATAGAGAGAGAGAGAGAGAGAGAGAGACTAAATGTTCAAATCAAAAGACATAGAGTGTTAAAAAGGACAGATAAACAAGACCCATCTGTATGTTGCCTACAAGAGACCCACTGTAGACCCAAAGACACCTCCAGATTGAAAGTGAAGGAGTAGGGAAACATCTATCTTGCTAATGGACATCAAAAGAAAGCCAGGATAGCCATACTTATATCAGAAAAAGTAGATTTTAAGCCAAATTATAATAGGAGATGAAGAAGGGCACTATACCATAATTAAAAGATCTATCCAGCAAGAAGACCTCACAATTGTAAATAGGTCACCAACTTGGGGGCACCCAAATCTAAAAAACAATTTATAACAAACATAAAGGAACTCATTACTAATAATACAATAATAGTAGGGGAATTTAACACCTAACCTACATCAATGGAGAGATCTTCTAAACAGCAAATCAATAAGGAAACTGGCTTTGAATGACACACTAGAATAGATGGACTTAACAGATATATTCAGTACATTCCATTAAAAGCAGCAGAATACACGTTTCTTTTTAGAAATTTCTTTTAGCACATGGGATATTCTCCAGAATAGAGCACATACTGTTTCACAAATCTGGCCTGAACAAGTACAAAAGGATTGGGATCATGCCATGCGTATTTTCTGATCACAACACTATGAATCATGAAGTCAACCACAAGTAAATATTTGGAAAGAGCACAAATGCAATGGAGGCTAAAGAACATCCTACTAAAGAATGAATAGGTCAACCAAAAAACTTAAAGAAGAGATAGTAAAATGCATGGGAACAAATGAACAAGAAAACATGATGGTCCAAAACCTCTGGCATGCAGCAGAAGCAGTTATAAGAGGGAAGTATATAGCAATACAGGCCTACTTCAAGAAGGAAGAAAATCTCAAATACACAACCTAACCTTACAACTAAAGGAGCTAGAAAAAGACAAAGAATTAAGCCTAAAAGCAGCAGAAGATGGGAAAGAATAAAGAATAGTACAGAAATTAATGATATAGGGTGCCTGGATGGTAGAGTTGTTTAAGCGCCCACCTTGGTACGGGTCCTGTTTCTGGGGTCCTGGGATTAAGCACTGCATTGGGCTCTCTGCTCCGTGCGGAGTCTTCTTCTCCCTCTCCCTCTGCCCCTCCCCCCTCATGCTCTCTCTCTCTCTCTAATAAATAAAATCTTTTTTTTAAGGTAATAAATGATACAGAAACAAACAGAAACTCTAAGTAGAACATATTGATGAAAATAGGATTGTTTCTTTGAAAAAATTAATAAAATTGATAAACCCCTAGGCAGACTTATCAAAAATAAAGAAAAAATCAAATAAATAAAATCACTAATGAGAGAGGAAAAATCACAACCAACACCTCAGTAATGCAAATAATTATGAGAGAATATTATTAAAAATTATAGGCCAACAAGTTGGACAATCTACAAGAGATAGATAAATTCTTAGAAACATACAAACTACCAAAACAGAGGAGATAAACAAATGTTGAACAGACCCATAACCAGCAAAGAAATTGAACCAGTAATCAAATATTTCCCACCAAACAAAAGTCCAGGGCCAGATGGCTTCAAGGGGAATTCACCCAAACATTTAAAGAAGAGCTAATACCCATTCTTCTAAGCTGTTTCAAAATTATAGAAATTGAAGGAAAGCTTCCAAACTCATTCTATGAGGTCAGCTTTACTGTGAATCCAAAATGAGACAAAGACCCCACTAAAAAAGAGAATTACAGGCCAATATCCTTGATGAACATGGATGGAAAAATTCTCAACAAAATACTAGTAAATCCAATCCAACAGTACATTAAAAGAATTATTCACCACAATCAAGTGGCATTTATTCTTGGGTTGCAAGTGTGGTTCAGTATTTGCAAATAAATCGATGTGATTTAGAAGAATCAAAGGAAGGATAAAAACTATATGTTCCTCTCAATAAATGCAGAAAAAGCATTTGACAAAGTACAGCATCCATTCTTGATAAAAACCCTTACCAGAAAACAGGGATACCTCAATATCATAAAGGACATATATAAAATACCCACAGCTAATATCATCCTGGATGCAGAAAGACTGAGAACTTTTCCTCTATAGTCAGGAACAAGGCAGGGAAGTCCACTCTCACCATTGTTATTTAATCTAGTACTGGAAATCTAGTCTCAACAATCAGCACCAAAAAGAAATAAAAGTCATCCAAACTGTCGAGGAAGAAGTAAAACTTTTACTATTTACAGACAACATGATACTCTATGTAGAAAACCCAAAGACTTTACCAAAATATCACTTGAACTGATACACGATTCAGCAAAGTCAGGATACAAATCAATGTACAGAAATCTGTTACATTTCTATCGACTGATAATGAAGCAGCAGGAAGAGAAATCAAGGAATTAATCCCATTTGCACCAAAACCCATAAAATACTTAGGAATAAGCCTAATCCAAGAGGTAATAGATATGTATTCTGAAAACTATGGAATATTTATGAAAGAAACTGAAGATGACACACAAAAAATGGAAATACATTCCATTCTCATGGATTAGAAGAATAAGCATTGTTAAAAAATCTATACTATCCAGAGCAATCTACACATTTAATGCAATTCCTATCAAAATAACACCCTCATTTTTCATAGAGCTAGAACAAACAACCCTAACTTTTGTATGAAACCAGAAAAGACCCTGAAGAGTCAAAGTAACGTTGAAAAAGAAAACCAAAGCTGGAGGCATCTCAATTCAAGTTTTCATCACACAGCTGTAGTGATCAAGACAGTATGTGATACTGGCACAAAAACAGACACATCAATGGAACAGAAGAGAAAACTCCAAAAGGGACCAACAACTATATATAGTCAAGTAGTCTTTGACAAAGCAGGAAAGAATATCCAATGGGGAAAAAAACATCATTTTTTTCAACAAATGGTATTTGGAAAACCAGACAGCAGCATGCAGAAGAATGAAATCACTTTCTTACACCAACACAAAAATAAATCCAAAATGGAGAAAGACCTAAATGTAAGACAGGAAATCACCAAAGTCCTAAAGAAGAAAATAGGCAGTAACATTGTACTGGATCTGTTTCATGAAGCAAGGGTAGCAAAAACAAAACTGAACTATTGGGACTTCATGGAGCTAAAATGTTCCTGAACAGTGAAGGAAACAATCAACAAAACTAAAAGGCAACCTAGGGAACGAAAAGATATTTGCAAATGGCATATCTGATAAAGTGTTAATATCCAAAATCTGTAAAGAACGCATCGAACTGAAGACCCAAAAAACAATACTGTTAAAAAATGGGCAGTAGACATGAATAGACATTATTCCAAAGAAGACATACAGACGGCCAACAGACATACGAAAAGATGATGATCCTCGTTCATCATCAGGAAATACAGATCAAAACTATAATGAGATATCACCTTACACCTGTCAGAATGGCTAAAATCAATGAGACAGGAAAGAACAGATGTTGGGGAGGATGCGAAGAAAGGGGAAACCTCTTACACTGTTGTTGTGAATGCAAACTGGTGTAGCCCCTCTGGAAAACCTTATGAAGTTTCCTCAAAGGTGAAAAATAAAGCTATCCTACAATCCAGAAATTGTACTATCATGCATGTAGCCAAAGGATACGAAAATACTGATTCCAAGGGGCACATACAACCAAGTGTTTATAACAGCATTATCAACAATAGCCAAATTATGGAAATGTACATCTTCTGAAGAATAGATAAAAAAGTTGTACACACACACACACACACACACACACACACACACTATTTAGCCATAAAAAAGCATGAAATCTTGCCATTTGCAAGGATGTGGATGGATCCAGAGAATATTATGCCAAGCTAAATAAATCATTCAGAGAAAGATAAATATCATATGATTTCAAACATATGTGAAATTTAAGAAACAAAACAAATGAATCTGAGAAAAATAGAGGCAAATCATAAAACAAACTCAACTTTAGAGCGCAAAAGAGGACTGCTAGAGGGTAGGTGGGTGGGGATGGGCTAAATGGGTGATGGGCATTAAGGAGGGCACTGGTGATGAGCACTGCATGTTGTATGTAAATGAAGAATCACTAAATTGTGGGGTGCCAGCGTGGCTCAGTTGGTTAAGTGGCTCCTTTGGCTGACGTCATGATCCTAGAGACCTGAGATCGAGCCCCCCAGGGGGTTTGATAACACAGGAATCTAGGCAAAGAAAGGGATAAGTAACAGTATGGAGTCATGAGACTCCAAGGTCTATTCAATTATGTTGAAGCTGAGTATAAGCTGCAGGACATGAAGGGGTAAGACTTGAATCTGAAATACACATTATAAAGCCAGATTATAAAAAGCTTATACATGAAGCTAGATTGTGAAACGTTCATTGAGTTTTCTGGATTCTCTGCCTTACAAATTAGAATGATGACATTCAACTCACACGTATGAACAGTTTCTGAGATGAAAATTGAGTCTATCCATAGACATACTGATTAAAGCATACAGGGTTATTTTATATTTCAATTTTGTAGTTATGAATAGATATCAGAGGTTTGGAGTATATCTGATAATTTGCCCCGATATCTTCTTAGATTTTCAGTTATTTGGTGATTTCAGAATCAGGAAAAGTGAATTGAAACTCTTTTCTGTTTAAGGTAATACCAATTCAGAAGATTGTCATATACTGTGTTTTTAGTTTACTGTGATTTTTTTTAGAGTCTTTGTGAAGAAGGGCTGGTTGTACAGTGATTTAGCAAGTGTACCTTTTTAAAAATTAATTAATAGGTCTTCATAAACCTGGAGGGAAATTTTACTAAGCAATCTTGAATTATTTCTCTCCAAAAATTATGTCCATGAAAACTGAGAATGACATGTCATATAGCTTTCCTTTGTCTAAAAACATGGAGAACTTACTAAAAGCAGAGCTCTACAAATGTATTTGAACTAATTTTTATAACACAGGAATCTAGGTAAAATGTAAAAAGAAACTAAGCAGAAAATACTGCAAACTGGAAAGGAACAGTTGAACAGTTAGTAGAAGGTATAGGAAAAGCCAACAGAACAAGAACAGGAAACAGCTGGTTAGAAGCAATTCACACAAAGCCAAACAGAACAAAGCAAAACAAAAAGTTTCCTTGGACTGCAAAATTAATATGAGGCAGCATGCAAAAAAAAAAAAAACCAACACAAAGCCAAAAACCACCTTTATTCTTATATGCCTTAAAAGAAGTATAAATTGCAAGTAATTAGGGAGTAATATTTCAGGAGGATAGGTTATAGGCAGTTTGATGTCAAAGGTTGCAATAGATTGACAGAGATACTGGCAAGATAAACATCATTTAAGTGCTGGAGAAGGGAGATCTTATTAAAATAAGGACATTGAATATAGAAATGAGAAAACTATCCAACAAAAGTGTATTTCTCCTTTTAAATTTTGAAAGACTTTCATTTAAAGGCTCAACTAGAGACAATGAATCTTGGAACAATGAAAAAATAAAATAAATCATTATATATATGTGTGTATATACATACATGTATATACATACATACATATGTACACACACATATATATATATATATATAAAGTTACAGAGAAGTGAACTTTAGCTTAATATAAGGAAAAATACTTTCTAACAATGAGTCTTACACAAAATAACTTTATAATTGTCCCTAGAGTATTTAACAAGTGAAGAAATAACATAGAGTGTTTGCTTCTGGTGTAGTCCTCAGGGGATGACCCTGGAGGTTGCCCTTATTATGAAATTATAATTGACCTCTTTTCAGTCCTCTCTCAGAGGGACTTCTTCCTCCCAAGTTCAGAAAAACTTTATGTTGCAATTCTCTGAAACAGTTTCATGGGATTAGAAAAAACTATGAGTACCATGGATTCTGGTTGCTGCCGTTTTTTAGGTCATCTGGGACTAGGGTGTTTTGTTACTGGTCTTAAATTTCCATTTGTCTTCTGTTTTCATTCAACCTGTCACATGAAGGCAGAGATTTTCATGCAATTTCATTTTGTAGATCTCTTGGCACTTATTAATTTTGGGAGAAAAATACCCATACTTCTCTAAGGGAATTAAAGAGGCTCCTAGTCTATCATCTTCACTCAGCATTCAGGAAGACAGATACAACAGGTGGTTAAACAAAATTATATTAATGAAAGAGAAAGTGTTAGTAAAGGGTAACAAAAAATTATGGACCTTTAGACAATGCCACTAAGAAAATACATGGTCATGCCATGCCATTTTATTGGAGATTAAATGTTGTTTGGGATGTTTAAAGATTTTATTTATTTATTTGACAGAGATAGAGAGAGAGAGATCAGAGGTAGGCAAAGAGGCAGGCAGAGAGAGGAAGAAGCAAGCTCCCTGCTAAGCAGAGAGCCAGATGCGGGGCCTCAATCCCAGGACCCTAGGATATGACCTGAGCCGAAGACAGAGGCTTTAACTCACTGAGCCACCCAGGATCCCTGGGATGTTTAACTTTGGAATCATCACTGATAGTTTTTATATTTAAAATATATTTTCTTTCCTAGACTGAAATAGAAAGAATTTGGATCTCTGCAGTTTTGCACGAAACACTTCACAAGAGAGAGAAGAAATGCCAGTTTAGGGAAGAATAATTTAAAAACAATCACACTTATTTTAATCATATAATAAGACAGCAGAGAACATTTCCTACATGCATGAAAGATCTTTTTCTTCAATTTTACTTCAATTTTCTTTCTCTCTAAAACCAGTTATTGAATTTCCTATATTTTGAGAACATGTCTGAGAACATGTCTGCACCTTAAGATAGAGCTTTTACTTGGGTTCATAACTTTTTTTTAAATTTCAGATTTTTCATTATTACTATACCACTTTGTATGTGATTGGCAATATATACACTAGGGTAAGTTCTTTGATTTTCTGGTTTTCATGAGGGATTGGCCAACTAAATTTTTGGTGTACATGTCAATTTGTTCATGAAAACATCAAGTATGATGGGATCATGTGCACAAGGAAGTGACTTCTGAAAACATTTTCCACAGGACCCTGACTGACAGTACTTGGTGAGTACCAATGCCTGTGCTTA
>PITA01032912.1:0-13383 GCA_004023965.1 Spilogale gracilis
GTATCTTAGAGTGGTTTTGATTTGAATTTCCCTGATAGCTAGTGACGCTGAACATTTTTTCATGTGTCTGTTGGCCGTTTGTATATCTTCTTCGGAGAAGTGCCTCTTCATGTCTCTTGCCCATTTTTTGATGTGTTCATCTTCTTTTTGGGTGTTGAGTTTGAGTAGTTCTTTATAGATCTTGGATACCAGCCCTTTTCAGATGTGTAATTTAACAAACAAAACAGATGAACAGATGGGGGAAGGGAAGGAAAAATAAATAAGATGAAATCAGAGAGGGAGACAAACCAGAAGAGACTCTTAGCTCTAGGAAAGAAACAGGGTTGATAGAGGGGAGGTAGTGGGAGGATGGGGTAACTGGGTGATGGGCATTAAGGAGGGTACTTGAAGGAATGGGCACTGGGTATTATATGCAACTGATGAATCACTAAATTCTACCCCTGAAAATAATACAATATGTTACCTAAATCAAATTTAAATAAAAAGTTTATCAGTCTGTTTTTGTGCCAGTACCATACTGTCTTGATGATTACAGCTTTGTAATAGAGCTTGAAGTCTAGAATTGTGATGCCACCAGCTTTGGTTTTCTTTTTCAACATTCCTCTGGCTATTTGGGGTCTTTTCTGGTTCCATTCAAATTTTAGGATTATTTGTTTCATTTTTTTGAAAAAAAATGATGGTATTTTGATAGGGATTGCATTAAATGTGTTGTTTGCTCTAGCATAGACATTATAACAATATTTGTTTTTCCAATATATGAGCATAGAACGTTTTTCCATTTCTTTGTGTCTTCTTCAATTGCTTTCATGAGTACTCTATAGTTTTCTGGCTGCAGATTATTTGCCTCTTTGTTTGGATTTATTCCTAGGTATTTTATGGTTTTGTGTGCAATTGTAAATGGGATCAACTCCTTAATTTCCCTTCCTTCTGTCTTGTTTTTGGTGTGTAGAAATGCAACTGATTTCTGTGCATTGATTTTATATACTGCTGCTTTACTGAATTCCTGTATGAGTTCTAGCAGTTTTGGGGTGGAGTCTTTTGGGATTTCCACACAAAGCGTCATATCTTCTGCAAAGATAGAGTTTGAATTTTTCTTTGCCAATTCATATATCATTTATTTCGTTTTGTTGTCTGATTGCTGAGACTTGGACTTCTAGTACTATGTTCAGTAACAGTCATGATAGTGGACATCCCTGCTGTGTTCCTGACCTTAGGGGAAAAGCTCTCAGTTTTTCCCCATTAAGAATGATATCTGCTGTGGGTTTTTATGATATTGAGGTTTTACTCTCTATCTCTACACTGTGAAGTGTTTTATTCAAGAAAGGATGCTGTAATTTGTCAAATGTTTTGCTGCATCTATTAAGAGTATCATATGGTTCTTGTTCTTTTTAAAATTAATTTATTGTATCACATTGATTGATTCATGGATGTTGAACCACCAACCTTGCAACCCAGGAATAAATCCCACTTGGTCATGGTGAATAATCCTTTTAATGTACTGTTGGATCCTATTGGCTAGTATTTTGGTAAGAATTTTTGTACCGATGTTCATCAGGGATATTTCTCTGTAATTCTCCTTTTTGATGGGGTCCTTGTCTGGTTTGGGGATCAAAGTAATGCTGGCTTCATAAAATGAGTTTGGAAGTTTTCCATTTCTATTTTTTTTAAGATTTTATTTATTTATTTGACAGAGAGAAGCACAGCTAGAGAGGGAACACAAGCAGGAGGAGTGAGAGAGGGAGAAGCAGGCTTCCTGCCAAGCAGGGAGCCCGATGTGGGGCTCGATCCCGGGTCTCCAGGATCATGACCTGAGCCGAAGGCAGTCGCTTAACCAACTGAGCCACCCAGGCGCCCCTCCATTTCTATTTTTTGAAACAGTTTCAGGAGAATAGGTATTAATTCTTCTTTAAATGTTTGGTAAAATTCCCCTGGGAAACCATCTGGTCCTAGGCTCCTTTTTTGGGGATATTTTTATATTGATTAAATTTCCTTACTGATTATGGGTCTATTCATGTTTTCTACTTCTTCCTGGTTCAGTTTTGGTAGTTTATAGGTCTCTAGGAGTGCATCCATTTCTTCTAGATTGTCTAATTTGTTGGCATATAATTGCTCACAATACGTTCTTTTTTTAAAATATCTTTTTTATTTATTTGACAGAGAGAGAGATCACAAGTAGGCATAGAGGCAGGCAGAGAGAGAGGAGGAAGAAGGCTCCCTGCTGAGCAGAGAGCCTGATGCAGGCCTCGATCCCAGGACCCTGAGATCATGACCTGAGCCAAACGCAGAGGCTTAACCCACTGAGCCACCCAGGCACCCTCATAATAAGTTCTTATAATGGTTTGTATTTCTTTGGTGTTGGTTATGATCTCTCCTTCTTTTGTTCATGATTTTATTGATTTGGGTCCTTTCTCATTTCTTTTCAATAAGTCTGGACAGGGGTTTATTAATCTTATTAATTCTTTCAAAGAACAAGCTGCTAGTTTCATTGATCTGTTCAACTGCTCTTTTGGTTTCTATTTCATTGATTTCTGCTCTGGTGTTTATTATTTCTCTTATGTTGCATTTAGACTTTATTTGCTGCTCTTTCTCTAGCTCCTTTAGGTGTAGGGTTAGGTTGTGTATTTGAGAACTTTCTTGTTTCTTAAGAAAGGCTTATATTGCTATATACTTTCCTCTTAGGACTGCCTTTTCTGCATCCCAAAGATTTTGAACAGTTGTGGTTTCATTTTCAGTTTTTCCCATGAATATTTTTTATTCTTGTTTAATTTCCTGGTTGACCTGTTCATTCTTTAGTAGAATGCTCTTTAGCATCCATGTATTTGAGTTCTTTCCAACTTACCTCTTGTGATTAATTTCTAGTTTCAAAACATTGTGGTCTGAAAATATGCAGGGAATGATCCCAATTGTTTGATACCAGTTGAGACTTGATTTGTGTCTCAGGATGTGACCTATTCTGTAGAATGTTCCATGTGCACTGGAGAAGAACGTGTATTCTGTTGCTTTGGGATGGAATGTTCTGACTATATCTGTGAAGTTCATCCAGTCCAATGTGTCATTTAAAGCCTTTATTTCTTTATTGACTTTTGTTCAGAAGATCTGTCCACCCATGAGGTGTGTGTTAAATTTCCCTACTATTATTATATTATTGTCATGTGTTTCTTTGTTTTTGTTACTAATTGGTTTATAGAATTAGTGTCTGCCTTGTTAGGGGCATAGATATTTAAAATTATTAGATCATCTTGGTTAGACCCTTTAAGTATGATATGGTGTCCTTCCTCATCTCTTATTATAATCTTGGCTTAAAATCTAATTTGTCTGATGTAAGGATTGCCACCTCAGCTTTCTTTTGATGTCTATTAGCATAAGTTGTTTTTCCACCCCCTCACTTTATTCATTAATTAATTAGTTAATTAATTAAATTAATTTATTTGACAGAGAGAAACACAGCCAGAGATGGAACACAAGCAAGGGGAGTGAGAGAGGGAGAAGCAGGCTTCCCGCCGAGCAGGCAGCCCGATGCAGGGCTTGATCCCAGGTCTCCAGGATCATGACCTGAGCCGAAGGCAGTCGCTTAACCAACTGAGCCACCCAGGCACCCTATCCACCACTTCACTTTAAATCTGGAGGTGGTTTTGGGTCTAAAATGAGTTTCTTGCAGACAGCATATTTATGAGTCTTTTTTTTCTTTATCCAATCATATACCCTGGGTCTTTTGATTGGGGCATTTAGCCCCTTTATATTCAGATTAACTGTTGAAAATTATGAATTTAGTGCCATTGTACCATTGTATTGTCTGTAAGATGACTATTACTGTATATTGTCTTATTCCTTTCTGGTCTGTGTTACTTTTATGCTCTCTCTTTGCTGAGAGGATCCCTTCAATATTTCCTGTAGGTCTGGTTTGGTGTTCGTAAATTCTTTCAGCTTCTATTTGTCCTGGAAGCTTTTTATCACTCTGTTTTCAATAACAGCCTAACTTGATATAGTATTCTTCGCTGCATATTTTCTTTCATTTTTTGCTCTTAATATACCATGCCAGTTGTTTCTGGCCTGCCAGTTGTCTGTGGATAGGTCTGTTGCCAACCTAATTTTTCTACCATTGTAAGTTACAAACCTCTTGTCCAGAGCTGCTTTCAGGATTTTCTCTTTGTCACCGAGACTTCTAAGTTTTACTATGAGATGATGGGGGTATTGACCTATTTTTATTGATTTTGGAGGGGGTTTCTCTGTACCACCTGGATTTTGATGCCTGTTTCCTTCCCCAAGTTAAGGAAATTCTCCACTGTAATTTTCTCCAATGTACCGTATGCCCCTTCTTTCTTTCTTCTCCTTCTGAGATCCCAAATATTCTAACATTGTTTTGCTTTATGGTATCACTTGTCTCTCGAATTCTCCCCTTGTGATCCAGTAGTTGTTTATCTCTCTTTTTCTCAGCTTCTTTATTCTCCATCATTTGGTCTTCTATGTCACTAATTCTGTCTTCTGCCTCATTTATCCTAGCAGGTAGAGGCTCCATTTTTTAATGTAGCTCATTAGTAACCTTTTTGATTTCTGTTTGGTTGGATTTTAGTTCTTTTATTTCTCTAGAAAGGGATTTTATAGTATCTTATTTGCTTTTTTCATGCCCAGCTAGTATCTTCATAATCATCATTCTGAACTCTAGTTCTGACATCTTACTAAGGTCTGTATTAATTAGGTCCCTGGTGGTCTATACTTCTTGCTTTCTCTCTCTTTTTTTTTTTCCTGAGGTGAGTTTTTCTGTTTCGTCATTTTGTCAAGAGAAGAATACATGAATGAGAGATCAAAATGCTAAAAGGGTAAGAATGATGCCAGAAAAGTATACAGTAAACAAATCAGAAGAGATCCAAAACTGGGGGGGGGGGGAAGAATGGGGAAAAAAGAATATGATCAGGCTGGTGAATACAACAGAGCCGCAAACCAGATTTTGTGTGTATTTTGGTCTCTTAGAAGAAACTGCATCCCAAAATTTTAAAGAAAGAAAAACTTACATACAATGAAGGGATAGAATATGACTGTAAACATGGAAACGAAGAAGGATTTAAAAAAGAAAATTGGTAAGAAGTTGGTTGAAAAAGGAAAGAAGAATTTTAAAGAAAAATTTTTAAAAAAGAAAGTAAGAAAATATAAAAATTAAAGTCGAAAGACTAAGGAATCATGGGTGAAAAGCCATGAATTCTGTATGCTGTATTTTCCTAGCTCTAGAGTTTTGCAGTTCTCATTGATCAGTAAACTTGGTCTTGGCTGGATGTTCTTGCTGATCTTCTGGGGGAAGGGCCTGTTGCTGTGATTCTCAAATGTCTTTGTCCCAGGCAGAATTGCACCACCCTTGCCAGGGTCCAGGCTAGGTAATTTGCTCAGGATTGCTCTCAGTAGCTTTTGTTCCCTGAAAGCTTTCCCTACAGCTTTGGAGGATGAGAATGAAAATGGCAGCCTCCCAACCTCCGACCTAGAGAAGCCGAGAGCTTGGGGCCCCACTCCTCAGCGCACCCTCAGAGAAAAGCAGTCAATCACTCCTTGTCTCCCTGGTCCCTGTCCACACTCTGTGCTCACACAACCTGTTAGCAAGCATTTCTATCTCTGGCACTTGGCCCCATTTGGAGTCTTCAAACCCAGCAGATTCCTGCAGTGCACTCCCATGCCACTCCTCCTGGGGAAGGAATGGGACTCTCCCCAGTTCTGCCGCTTGTTGGGCTGTGGATAACGGTTTATGGCAACCCCGAGCTGAGAGCCCACTCCTCAGCTCCATCTTTGCAGCTGGCTTCCCCACCCCAATACCTAGGACCTCTGCCACATTCAAGCACCCCTGGTTTTTCTGTGACCCCGAGTCCTGAGACCACACTGTCCCAGTGAGTGTTCCACACCCTGCTTAGCCATGGGAGAAATGTCACTCAGCAGAGCAGACTTCTCAAAGTTCTGATTTTGTGCTCCTCTGCTCTAGCACTTGCTAGTAGCCGGCTGGTGGAGACTCCTCACTTCCCCAGAGTCTCTCTTCCTATATACTGCCTCGGATTCACTTCTCTGCATGTCCTACCTTTCAGAAAGTGTTCGCTTTTCTGTGCATAGAAGTGTTGCATTCTTTTTAAGATTTTTATTTATTTATTTATTTGACACAGAGAGAGAGATCACAAGTAGGCAGAGAGGCAGAGAGAGAGAGAGAGAGAGGAGAAGGAAGCATGCTCCCCCACTGAGCGGGGAGCCTGATGTGGTCCTCGATCCCAGGACCCTGAGATCATGACCTGAGCCAAAGGCAGAGGCTTTAACCCACTGAGCCACCCAGGTGCCCAGAATTGTTGCATTCTTTCCTTTGATCTTGAGTTTGTAGGTGTTCAGAATGTTTGATAACTATCTAGCTGAATTTCTGGGACCAGAGAAGATTTAGATCTCCTACTCCTCCACCATCTTCTTCCTCCCAACTGGATGCTTTATTTTGTCAAATGCTCTTTCTTCATCTACTGAGAGGATCATGTTATGATTCTTTATTGTGTCAATGCTGTTTATCATGTTGATCAATTTACAAATATGAAACCGCCCTTGCAGCCCAGGAGTACATCCCACTTGATTGTGTTGAATGAATTTTTAAAAAATATCTTGTTAGATTCTATTTGTTAGTATGTTCTTGAGAATTTTTCAGTCCATG
This sequence comes from Spilogale gracilis, assembly GCA_004023965.1. Classification (NCBI taxonomy): domain Eukaryota; kingdom Metazoa; phylum Chordata; class Mammalia; order Carnivora; family Mephitidae; genus Spilogale; species Spilogale gracilis. The sequence goes on from PITA01032912.1 coordinate 6,659, forward strand.
TTGATCAAGTATATTTGCCTGTAGTTCTCCTTTGTAGTGGCATCTTTGGTTTTGGAATTGAGGTAATACTGGTGTTGTCAAAGGAGTTTGGAAGTATTCCTGCTATTTTTTTATTTTAATAATTTATTTTATTTTTTCAGTGTTCCATGATTCATTGTTTATGCACCACACCTAGTGCTCCATGCAATACATGCCCCCCTTAATACCTACCACCAGGCCCACCCTTCCCTCCACCCCCTCCCTTCTAAATCCCTTGGTTTGTTTCTCAGAGTCCATAGTTTCATGCTTTCTCTCCATCTCTGATTCACCCCAGTTTACATTTTCCTTTCTTTCTCTTAGTGTCCTCCATGTTACTCCTTATGCTTCACAAGCAAGTGAAACCGTATGATAATTGACTTTCTTTGCTTGTCTTATTTCACTCAGCATAATCTCCTCCAGTCCCATTCATGTTGATACAAAAATTAGGTATTCATCCTTTCTGATGGAGGTGTAATATTCCATTGTATATATGGGCCATATCTTCCTGCCATTTTTATTTATTTTTTGAATATTTTGAGAAGAATCAGTATTAACTCTTCTTTAAATGTCTGGTAGAATTCCCTTGGGGAAACATCTGGCCCTAGACTCTTGTTTGTTGGTAGGTTTTTGGTTAGTAATTCAATTTCTTTGCTGCTTATGGGTCTGATAAATTTTTATATTTCTTCTTTTTTAGTTTTAATAGTTTGTTTCTAGGAGTTTGTTCATTTCTTACATATTGCCCAGTTTGTTGGCATGTAATTTTTCATAATATTCTTTTCTGATTATTTATATTTCTGAAATGGTTGTGTTCTCTCCTCTTTTACTCATGATTTTATTTAATTTGGTACAGTCTCTTTTCTTTTTGGTATGTCTGACTCAGGATTTATCAATTTTATTAATTCTTTCAAAAAATGAGCTCTTAGTTTCACTGTTTGTTCTAAAGAGTATTTTTGTTTCTATATTGTTTATTTCTATTCTGATCTTTATTATTTCCCTTGTTTTGCTGGCTATAGGCTTTACTTCCTATTCCTTTTCTAGCTCCTTTGGGTGTCAGGTTATGCATCTGTCTGGCTCAGGTCACGATCCCACCATCCCCGCATTGGGCTCCTTGCTCAGTGGAGAGCCTGCTTCTCCCTCTCCCTGTGCTGCTCCCCCTCCCCTTATGCTCTCTCTATGTCAAATAAATAATAAAATCTTTAAAAAAAGATATGAAATTACTGTGATTGTGTTACCTCTGGAGCTGGTGTTTCTGGTGATGTTCACTGTTCCTTTCTAGTCTTTGTTGCTTTTGGTCTTTTTTACTCACTCAATCAATACTTAATACTCAATTAACACTTAATATTTCTTGCAAAGTTGGTTTTATTGACACACACTCCTTTATTTTTGTTTGTCTTGGAAACTTCTACTCTCTCTATTTTGAATGACAGCTTTGCTAGAGAAAATATTTTTTGAAATATTTTATTTATTTATTTGACAGAGAGAAACATGGCTAGAGAGGGAACACAAGCAGGGGGAGTGAGAGAGGGAGAAGCAGACTTCCCGCCAAACAAGGAACCTGATGTGGGGTTCGATCCCAGGATTCCGGGATCATGATCTGAGCTGAAGGCAAATGCTTAACGACTGAGCCACCCAGGCGCCCCTCGAGAAAATATTCTTGACTGCAACTTTTTTCATTCGACACATTGGATGTATCCTGCCACTTTCTACTGGCCTGCAAAGCAGTGGACATACCTGCTGTAAACCTGATTTTTGTTGCCTTGTATGTTACAGCCTTTTTTCCCTTGCTGCTTCCAGGATTTTTTCCTTTTCTATGTATTTTGTGAATGTGAGTATGATATGCTTTGGTGATGCCTGGCTTTTGTTGAATTTAATGGGAGTTTTCTGTGCTTCTTGGATGTCTGTGTCCTTCCCCAGATGAGGGAAATTTTTGGCTGTAATTTGTTTGAATAGTCTTTCTGCCCCCTTTTCTCTCTGCATCTTCTGTAAATCCTATGATACACATATTACTACCTTCTGCTGAGTTCCCTAAGTCTACCCTCATGACCCATTACCTTTCTTTCCCTCTTCTTTTCAGCTTCATTTTTTCTGTAATTGTATCTTCTATTTCAGTGATTCATTCTCTGCTTCATCCCTAAGCATACATTCATTATCCATTACTTTTTTCCCCTCTTCTCAGCTTTATTTACTTTTTAAAAAAAGATTCTATTTATTTATTTGACAGAGAGAAACACAGTTAGAGAGGGAACACAAGCAGGGGGAGTGAGAGAGGGAGAAGCAGTCTTCCCACAGAGCAGGGAGCTGGATGCAGGGCTCGATCCTGGGACTCCGGGATCATGATCTGAGCCAAAGGCAGACGCTTAATGATTGAGCCACCCAGGCTCCTTTCTTCTCAGTTTTATTTCTTTATTTTTCATAATTTTATCTTCTCTTTTAGTGATTTGTTTCTCTGCTTTGTCCATTCTAATTGTTACGGCCTCCATTTGTGTTTGCATCTCGGTTTTAGAATTTTTAATTTTAGCTTGAGTAGATTTTAATTCTTTCACCTCCACAGTAATGGATTCTCTAGTGTATTCTATGCTTTTCTGAAGGCCAGCTAGTATCCGTATAATCATTGTTTTAAATTCTAGTGTAGACATCTTACTTATATCTTTATTGGATAAATCCCTGGCCATGAGTTCTACTTCCTGTTCTTTCTTAGGGGTAAATTCCCCCATCTTGTCATTTTGTCCAGGACAAAACCAAACCAAAACAAAACTAGATCCTGGATGTGTTTTGGTCTGCTTGTTAAAAGAAGCTGAATATGCTCCCCCATTCATGCTCTCTCTCTAAAAAAAGAAAAAAAAAAGCAACCAAAAATACCCCAAACCACTGTATCATCCAGTAACTTGAGGCAAGAAATTCCATCCGGTTTCACCTGCAGTATCTATTCTCTTGGGGGAATCTGGGTAGCTCAGTTGGCTAATCACTGATCTCCGGGTGGTGAGACTGAACAGTGCCTTGGGCTCCGTGTTCTGTGCTCAGTGCAGAGTCTGCTTGGTATTCTCTCCTTTTCCCTTCACCTCTGGTCCTCCTCCTGCTAGTGATGCCTCTCAAATAAATAAATAAAATCATTAAAAAAGCTAGATCTGACAATAAATATAAAATAAAATAAAACAAAATGAAAATTTAAAAATATAAAATACATACAAATAAAAATTTTAAAAAGATTAAAAAATTTAAAAGGAACTAAAGAAATTTAAAAATAATTAAAAATAAACAATAAAAATAAAAAGGAAGCTAGATTGTATTTCTCCCAGAACTGAAGCTTTGCAGCAGTCTATGATCAGTACTTTTTGCCTAAGAGGTGTTGGTGCTGGCCTTCTGGGGCAGGGGCTTGCTGCACTGATTCTCAGGTGGACTTGCCCTTATGCAGATGTGTCTGTAAGCAGTTCTGGCCTCCACTCAATAGCACTGTTTTGCTCCCTAAACACTTTCAGCATTGGTGGGTGGGCTGAAAATGTGTCATCAGATGTCTAGCCCTGTCTAGTCAGGCAGCCATCAGCTGTCTAGATGGAGCTGGAAGTTCACGCCCACCACTCTTCAGGAAGCCTTCCCTGAAGAGCAATCACTCTTATTGTGTCCCAGCTTCCATCAGATTCCTGCCATCACCCTGCCTGTTTTATCTCAGACTCTCAGCTAGGTTTCAAAACTCCAAATTTTAGGGACTCCTGTAGCATTAACCCATGCTGATCCCAAGACCCGGGGAGGGTCTTTTGTCATTTGCTGGCCTGTTCTAGGAATGTGGTTGCATGACTGCACAGCAGTTCAGTATTTATGGCAAGGTGGAGCAGAGAGCTGGCACCCAGGCTCTCTGTCCTCAGCTGGAGTCTGCACTCCTATGCCTGGGAACAATGCAGCATGTTGGCACCACCCAATCTTCTTGCAATCCAGGTGATCTTCAGATCATGCTGTCCACTCTTGGGTCTCTGTCCTCCTTCACCATGACACCACCTTTAGGCCAGGCATGACCCCAGCAGTGGTATACTTTTTAAATGTCAGATTTTGTGCTCCACTGCTTATAATACCCTGTAGTAGTTTCATAAGCAGTACCTCCTCCTCTGCAGTACCCACAGTTCTTATCTCCCCCACATCAATTCCCTGCACCTTCTACCTTCCAGAAGGTTGTCACTTCTCTATTTGCAGACTTGCAGTTTTGTTCTCTCAGTCCTTAGATTGATTTCTTTTCTTTTTAAAAAAGATTTTGTTTATTTATTTGACAGAGACAGATATCACAAGTAGGCAGAGAGGCAGGCAAAGAGAGAGGAGGATGCAGGCTCCCCGCTGAGCAGAGAGCCTGATGCGGGCCTCGATCCCAGGACCCTGAGATCATGACCTGAGCCAAAGGCAGAGGCTTTAACCCACTGAGCCACCCAGGCACCCATCAGTCCTTAGATTGATTTCCTGAGTGATAATTTGATAATTATCTAGCTGTGTTTGAGGGATAAGGCAAGCTTAGTGTCCCCCTATTCCTCTACTGTCTTAACTTTTCCTCTTGATAAAATTCTATGAAAGGCTCCATTTTGCTATTCTATTGTCCTCAGAAATTTACCTTTATTTACCTGCTACTTTGTGCTGCAGTGGGAATATAAAAGTAATGCATTAACATTAAACAGCTCTACTAAGAGATAGTACTACATGATAAAAAGCAGAAAATGTTGAGTGACATTACTACAAGTGAAACAAAAATCCTCAAAAACTTGTCATAATAAAGTTTACATCTGAACAAAAATCATTAACTTTGGTTGAAATAAAGAACAATAGAACAGAGTAAAAATAGAAATAGCAGAAAAAATCTTACAAACTGGGTAGGAAATATTAAAATAGATGTATTTAAACTTCTTAGTAGTTTTGATAGATTTAATTTCAAACTTAGTCTAAGTTCCTTATGTATCTTTATCATTCCATAAATGTGTAGGGAATGCTATGTTAAAAAAAGTTGATGTGATGACCTACTACATGTTGCAATAAATGGTTTTTGTGCCCCACTCCATAAATCCCAAGCTAAACCATATAATTATACACAAGTAACACTAAAATAAAGTATAGCAATAGGGGAAGGACTACAAGAAAGTGTTCTGCTTTATGTATTTTCACAGAGTTTCTTTAATTTAGTTGTTTAGATGACAGTATTAAAATTTATAGTAAGAAAATAGACTTATTTAAATGATTTAAACTGGATTATTTTGATATCTAATTTTTTATGTACTGTGATGAAAATATAACTTCCAGACCCCATTTAAATACCTTTTATACTCTCCCATATATAATCATTTTGAAGAAACTTGTGAACCTTAAACACTATATTCAACCTCTTTTAAAGAAAGAAAATACCTCAAAAATTTAACCTGATTAAGAATCAATGCTTACTCTCCAGAATTAGTTTTTAGACTTAGAACTTCCCTATAAGCTTATAATTTGTGTATTTCAATTTAGAATGCATACTTTTGGTCAAAATGTGCTTGTGTTTCCTACTTTTTCATTCAGAAAAATTATCCATCAGATAAAGTTCGTTATAACAATCTTTTAATATTCTGATTCCAAAGTCACAAATAATTGCTTCTAAAACTGGAAATAAATTATTAAAAAAAAGACTTCTAGAATGTACTTTCACCAAAGAAGTGCAGTTTAAATTTCACTTCTAGTTTGATAAGCCTATTCTGTATACTTTTGAAATTAAAATTAATGATGTAAGCCACTGAGCAGGTAAACTAAACCTTGGTGGGGGGCATAAACAATGAATCTTGGAACACTGAAAAAATAAAATAGTAAATTATTAAAAAAAAACCTTGGTGAAAGAAAACATGATCTAGTTATCATTTCAGTTTTCTTGCAGAGAAAATAAAATTAGATTGTTTTTTAGTGAAAGTCTGAGAATCAAAGGACCTGAGTTCAAATTCCTGCTTGCCCCTTATTAGGCAAGTCTTATTTATATTTGTATTCTGCATTGCCAGCACATAGTAGACACTTAAGAAATGTGGAATGGCTGACAACACCAACATGGCAGAAGAAGAGGTTGTGTTTTTTTTTGTTTTTTTATTTTATTTATTTATTTATTTATTTATTTATTTATTTGGGAGTGGTGCTTAAAGAGTAACTTTTTATTTTGGTATAATTTCAAGCTTACAGAAAAGTTGCAGGAATAGTACAGGGAACTCACATGTACCCTTTACCTATATTCAACCATTGTTTACATTTTGCCCCACCTGCTTTGCAGTACATTCTCTCCACCCCTCCTTCTCTCTCCTCCTTTCCTCCTTTCCCTATTTTCCTCCCCTTCCTACCATACGTAGGCATTTTTTTCCTGAATCATTTGGTAAGAATGTTGGGTACATTCTTCCTTTGCCCCTTATATGTTGGTCATTACCTAAGAAGAGGGACTTTTTCTTATGTGACCACTGAACAATTATCAAAATCATGTCTGTGTTTTATTTTTTTTGTTTGTTTATTATTATTATTATTATTATTATTATTTTTATTGTTACTAAAATTTTTTTTCCAGTGTTTCAAGATTCATTCCCCATTCCCCACACCCAGTGCTCCATGCTTTAGGTGTCCCCAGTACCCACCACCAGGCTCTCCCATCCCTCCACCCCCCTCCCTCCAAGTCCCTCAGTTTGTTTCTGTGTTCAAAGTCTCTGTTGTTTCGTTTCCCTCCCTAGATTACCCTA
>PITA01032913.1:0-13361 GCA_004023965.1 Spilogale gracilis
CCTGGGTGGCTCAGTTGGTTGACCCACCACCTTCAGCTCAGGTCATGATCCTGGAGTTCCAGGATCGAGTCCCACATTGGGCTCCCTGCTCTGCTTGGAGTCTGCTTCTCCCTCTGAACTTCTCCCCTCTCATGCTCTCTCTCACTCTCTCTCACTGTCTCTCAAATCAATAAATAAAATCTAAAAAAAAAAAAAAAAAAAAAAAAAAAAACATGAAAAGGTAATAATAATCCCAAGTTGGAGATAAATGAAATGTTCATCAACTGGTGAAGGGATAAACAAAATGTCCACCCAGTCAAGGGAACTGCTGGAATGTGATGTCATTGAAATAAAATGATATAGCACATCGCTTTTAGTCATAAAGTCTGTGCTTATGAAACTGAAGATTTTGTAGTTTGATGAGCATTTTGCTAAACAAAAGCCCTATGAGTATGTGGACTGAAATATTAGCTCACATAATACTTAGCTTGTGGGAGAAGGAATCAAGTGCTTTGTGGCCTAGTTCTCATTGCATCACATTTTACAGTCTCTTCTAATTTCTCCCTAAGATTCTTGACATAAGTGGTTGTGTGTATGTGTGTGTGTTTGTGTGTGTGTGTGTGTTTTAAAGGTCAAGATTCAAAAGAAATAACAAGATTTAGTAGGTAACACCCCTTACCTATGTTACCTGTTTATAGTTAATAATGCAGTCTTTTAGTTTCTGAGGCAGTAAATTTACCCAGTTCTTAATTTTAATTTTGATTTTTTGGAAAATTTATTTATTTATTTGAGAGAGGGAGAGAGAGAGAGAAGATGAGCAGGAGGGGCAAAAGGGAGAGGGAGAGAAAAATCTCAAGCAGACTCTGTGTGACCTGAACCAAAAACAAGAGTCAGACATTAAACTGACTGACCAACCACATACCCCTACCCAGTTTTTAAAAAAGCAGATAATATACCTAATAAATTCATTAATGAGATTTTAGGTTAAAGTAAGTGGAGAGGTTTCCCTAACCATAGTTTCTGATAAAGAAGTACTAATACACTAACTTCAAGATTAGAATTCACCATCTGTCTCATTTATAAATAATTTAATACACATGTTAGGAAAGGCCTTGCAAAATTGGCTTAAATGCTTATGTGAACATTTTATTTATCTTTATTTAATTTTACAAGTTCTTAAAAATAGCCTCTGTTCCTCTGATCCTACAGTTTCCTAACTGTAAAATAAACAATAATACCTTCCTTACAAGGTTCCTATGAGGCTTAATTGCTTGAGAGAGGAGGTGTATGTGAAAGTTCTTTAAACTGCCGTATGATGCGCAAATATGAGTTTTCCCAAATAATAATATAGGTAGCAGATGGTTATAGATAATTTTCAGAAGTATAGATAGCCCAGATTTACCAGTTTGTCTCCTGTTTTCTGTTCATGTAAGTGAATATTTTGTACTTTGAGATGTCAAATTAGTTGAGTTTTATCTATCTTGAACAAATAACGTGATTACAAAAATGGGCAAAAGATCTGAACAGAGTTCTCCAGAGAAGATATACAGATGTCCAATAAACACATGAAAAGGTAATAATAATCCCAAGTTGGAAACAAATGAAATGTTCATCAACTGATGAAGGGATAAACAAAATGTCCACCCAATGGAATATTATTTGGAAATAAAAAGGAATAAAATAGTGTTACATAGTACAACATAATGAGCCTTGAAAACATGCCACTAAGAGGAAGAAACCAGTCACAAAAAAACATAAATAGTATACGGTCGTATTTCTGTAAAATGCCTTGAGTAGAGAAACCTGTAGAGACAGGAGGTAGATCAGTGGTTGCTTAGGGCCTGGATGGATGTGTGAATTGAAAAGTGATAACTAAATGGAGCAGGATTTCTTTTGGGGACTGACAAAAATATTCTAACATTGATTTGTAGCTATGAATGCACAACTCTGTGAATATACTAAAAGCTGCTGGATTATACACTTTAAATGGAATTTTATGGTATGTGAATTATATTTCAATGAAGCTGTTAAAAAAGTTTTGCTTTAGGGATGTCTGGGTGGCTCAGTTGGTTAAGTGCCTACTTCAGCTCAGGTCATGATCCCTGGGTCCTGGAATTGAGTCCTGCATCAGGCTCCTTGCTCAGTGGGGAGCCAGCTTCTCCCTCTGCCTCTGTCCCTCCCCCTGCTTGTGCTCTGTCTCCCTCTCTGACAAATAATTAATTAAAAAAAGGTGACATTTCAACTCATCATAGAAAGTTTTAAAAGAAAGTTTTGCTTGAATAGTGAACACAAGTTTTAAAAATGTATCTTAGGGCGCCTGGGTGGCTCAGTGGGTTAAAGCCTCTGCTTTCAGCTCAGGTCATGATCTCAGGGTCCTGGGATAGAGGCCTGCATCCGGCTCTCTGCTCAGCAGGGAGCCTGTTTCCTCTGCTCTCTCTGCCTGCCTCTTTGCCTACCTGTGATCTCTCTCTCTGTCAAATAAATAAATAAAATCTTAAAAAAAAATCTATATCTTAAATGTAGTTTGAAAGGTCACCCTTGCATATAGTGAAAATTCAAAATATATAATATTGTGAAAATTGTCCTTTTTTCATTCTTGTCTTCCAGTCACTTAAGTTTTCAGAGATATGCTACACACGTGTGAATAGATTTGTGGGTGTGTATGTGTCTTTATATACACGCACACACAAGTGGCAGAATGCTTTGTAGTATTCTACATCTTGCTTTTTTTGCTCCTACTTTACTGAGATCTATTCATATCAAAGTGCATATAGGTTTAGAACCAGCTCTTAATCTGCTACATTAAATCACTGTTTGGAAAGCAGGAAAGAAATACATTTAAAGGGCCTTTGTCTTTAATTATTAAAATCTGTATCTTCCAAAAAAATTTTCTCATTCTTTATATGTAGTAAGATTGTAATATAATTTTGATCCAGAGTAATATTTTTTTATTTATTATTATTCCTGTGGTAAGAATACCTAACATGAGATCTGCTGTCTTCACAAAATTTGAAGTGTACAATACAGTGTTCATAATGTTGTCTAGCCGCTTTCTCTAGAACTTGAACCTTACATAATTGAAACTTTATATTTGTTAAATAACAATCCCCCATTTCCCTCTCCTCTAGCCCCTGGCAAGCACCATTCTGCTCTCTGCCTGTGTGTGTTTGACTCTTTCATGAACTCCGAATAAGTGGTATCATGCAGTATTTGCCCTCCTACGGCTAGCTTATTTCATTTTATCATAATGTCCCCCAGGTTAATCCACGTTGTCATATACACATGGCAATATTTCCTTTTTTTTAAAGCCTGAATAATATTCCACTGTATGTATATACCACATTTCCTTTATTCATACATCTACTGCAGTAAACCTGGGAGTGGATGTATCTCTTTGAGATTCTGTTTTTAAATCTTTTGTAAAAAGACACAGAAGTGGGGTTGCTCTATCATATGGTATTCTCTTTTGAATTATTTTTAGGGACTTCCAGGCTGCTTTCCATAATGGCTACACCACTTTACATTCTAATAGTGCATAAGGGCTCTAATTTCTTCATACGCTTGCCAATGTATATTATTTTATTTTATTTTTCTGATAATGGCCATAGCAGTGGGTGTGAGGGGATGTCTTACTGTGATTTGGCTTTGTATTTCCCTGGTGATTAGTGACGTTGAGAATCTTTTGATATACCTGTTGGCCATTTGTAGGTCTTCTTTGGAGAAATGTCAAGTCCTTTGCCCATTTTAAAATTGAGTTATTATTGTTATTATTTGCTGTTGAGTTAATGGAATTCTATATATATTTTGGATACTAACCCCTTATATGACATCTAGTTTATAAATATCTTTGCCCATTTGATAGGTTACCTTTTCACTCTGTTGTTTTTTTATTGTTTTGATCTGGATATGCTTTGTAGTTTGTTTTAAGGCAAATGAACTTGAACTGTTCCCCTTAATTTTTCAATGTGCTCTTTTTGCTCTGGTAGAAGATAAATAGCAGATAAACAGATTTAAAGAACAAAATCTTAAAGAACTGGTGATTAGGTGGTATGGTGTGTGGCAATATTATCAATCAGAAACAATTGAAATTGGTAGAAGTTTTATCTAAAATTATACATGTAAGATCAAAAAAGGAGAGAGGGAATAAACAGTATTAAGTAATGAAAGATGATTTTGTAATTATAGATACCTCAAAGATTTAATCTTTTAATTAGTTACTACTCATTGATAATATTCATTAATTAACTAAATATTCATTAATTAAAACAATTAATTTGGAAAAATGAAATTCCTTGTAAATTTATTTTAAAAAATCTATGGAGTTTATTCAGATTTCATCAGTTTTAAATGCACTCATTTGTGTGGTGGGTGTATGTATGTAGTTCTATAAAATTTTATCATATGTTTAGAATTGCATATGTAAAACCACAGTCAAAATACAGACCTTTTCCATCACCAAAAAGTTCCTTTTTGTTACTTCTTGATAGCCATACCTAGTCTTTTGTCCTCCCGGTTTCTAATCCCTAGAAATCATTAGCCTCTTCCCAATTTCTAAATTCCTTGTAAATTGAGATTTTCAAAAGTAATTCAAGAAGAATGTCATTGTGAGTACTTCTGTAATCACTATAGTAATGGAATCCATAGTTACAAACCATTATCAGAAAGAAACCAGACCTAGATGGTTTTATAACATACAAGGAAAAAGAATTCTCCAGAAAGCAAGGAAAAAGGAAACACTTGTAAACTAATTTTAGGAAACTAGTATAATCTTGATACCAGCCCAGAGAACAGCATGAAAAACAAAATTGCAGTGCAGTTTCACTCATTAGCATGGGTGTAAAATCCTAAACAACACATAAAATTACAGAGTCCAGGGGCACCTGAGTGGCTCAGTTGGTTAAGTGTCTGTCTCTTGATTTTAGCTAAGATCATGATGTCAGGGTGGTGAGATTGAGCCCTGCTTGGGGCTCCATGCTGAGGTGGAGCCTGCTTAAGATTCTTTGTCTCCCAGCACTATACAGCCTCCACTCTAGGCACTCTCCCTCTCTCTCCCTCTCTCTCTCTCTCAAAAAAAAAAAAAACACCAAAAACCAAAAAAACAAAAAACAGAGTCCAAGAGTCCAGCATTGAAAAACAATGAAGCATCAAAAAACAACAACAAAGGATCATGGTCAGGATGGGTTGAATTTTTTTAAATATAATTTTTTCTTTTTTAAAATTGAAGTATAATGAACATATAGTATTATATTAGTTTCACGTGTACAATATGATTCAGTAATTTTTCTTTTTTTTGAGCGTGATCATGGTGGGGAGGGACAGAGGGAGAGGAAGAGAAAGAATTTAAGCAGGCCACTATACCCAGCATGGAGCCTGCAGTGGGGCTTGATCTCACAACCCTTAGATCATCACCTGAGCTGAAATCAAGAGTCAGAGGCTTAACGGACAGTCACCCAGGTGCCCCAAGTGATTCAGCAGTTTTAAACATTAGTCAGTGCTCATCAAGATAGGTGTACTTTTTTTGTTATTGTAGGTGGCTGTGTAAACATTTGTACTCCACTGTACAAATGTTTTTGCATTTTTATTATATATTTTGGACACAAAATATACCTTCAAATAACATACCACTTCATATGTAGTAAGAGGATTTTGCAACAGTGTAGTTCTTATTCCCCTCTACCATCTTTGGCTTTTGTTGGCATAACTTTTGTGTAAGTTGTAAACACACAGTATATCATTCCTCTTTTTTACTTACACTGTCAGGTGTTTTTAGAGCAATTAAAGGTAAAAAAGGTAAATATGACTTTTTTCCCTTTCCCCCCTCTTTTCCAGTGCTCATTATTTCTTTGTACAGATTCAGGTTTCTATCTACTGTATGTTTCTTTAGTCTGAGCAGTTCCCTTTAACATATCTTGTAGGTTTGCTGAGAAGGAAATCTCTTAGATTTTGTGTGTAAAAGCTTTATTTTCCATTTCTGAAAGCTACTTTCCCTGGGTATAGAATCCTGGTGGATGAGTTTTGTTTCTTTGAAACATGTTTTTCAGTTGTCATTGTGTTCTTGTTTTCTTTTTTCTTTCTTTCTTTCTTTCTTTTTTTTTTTTTTTGAGATTTTATTTATTTGACAGAGAGAAACAGCCAGAAAGGGAACACAAGCAGGGGGAGTGAGAGAGGGAGAAGCAGGTTTCCCGCCGAGCAGGGAGCCCGACGTGGGACTTGATCCCAGGTCTCCGGGATCATGACCTGAGCCGAAGGCAGTCGCTTAACCAACTGAGCCACCCAGGTGCCCCTCTGGCTTGTTTTCTGATGAGTTGTCAGATATAACTTTTTTTTAAAGATTTTATTTATTTACTTGACAGAAACACAACTAGAGAGGGAACACAAGCAGGGGGAGTGAGAGAGGGAGAAGTAGGCTTCCCGCTGAGCAGGGAGCCCGAGCCCATAACTCTAGGATCATGACCTGAGCTGAAGGCAGACGCTTAATGACTGAGCCACCTAGGCACCCCAGTCAGATATAATTTTTACTCTTTGTTCTCATGTAATGTGTCTTTCTTTCTCTAACTTAAAGATTTTCTCATTATCTTTTGTTTTCATCATTCAGATATCGTATTTTTAGGTTTTTTTTTTTTTTTTTTTTTTTTTTTTTTTTTTTTTTTTTTTTTTTTTTTTTTTTTTAAATGTCCTAGTTGTTCTCTTGGATCTGTGGTGGTTTTTCATTACCTGTGAAAAGTTGTTAGCTTTCATTTTTCTACTATTTCTTCTCCTTTGTTATCTCTGCTTTCCTTCTGGGATTCCAAGTATGTGTATTTAGGGCCTATTCTTGTTGTCCCACAGCTCTTGGATCCTGTATCCCTTTCTTTTCCACTTAAAGAAGAAAGCTTTGTGTTTTGGTTGGCTTATTTGCACCAGTTTCCAAGGGTTTTTGTTTGGTTTTTGTTTGTTTGTTTATTTGTTTTTGCTCTTTCCTTAGCTGTTACTAGTTATTGCTGAACCTGTCAAAAGCCTGTTTTTTCATACTTAGCATTTCTCTTTGTGTGTTACAGTTTCCATCTCTCTGCTGAATTTATCCATCTGATCTTGCATATTACCCACCTTTTAAGAAATTAGTCATTGTTCTTAAAATTCCATGTCAAAGACTTTCTGCGCTTGTGTCAGGAGTTTGGTTCTGCTGACCACTTTGTAGGAAATGGGTTGTTTTTCTGTGCCTCATAGTTTTTTGTTCTTTAAAGTCAGACTTCTTATTTACTACATTGGAGACTTAGGTGAGTGTTTTTTTTGTGTTTGGAAATCAGTACACCTCTCCTTTCCGCTTGGCCTTTCTTTTTGGAGTTTAGGTTAATAGAGTCAGGAGCTGGGCTTGAGTTGAGATTTGTTGGTTCTATGCTTACCCTCATTGTACCACTGGCTTTAAAATTCCATTAGGGGATAGCTTAAGTGTGATATGGGGGTGGTTTGACAGAATTCTTTCTCAATGCCTCATCCATCCTAAGCTTTAGGCATTCCAGTGGTGCTCCGTCTCAGAGGGTCAGTTCCCGTGATTTTGCAACTCTACCAGAAATATTCTATTAGTTGTTAATGGATGCTTGTTAGCCTGGTGGTGGGTGACTGGAAGAAAAGGTTGCACGGTTCTTACTGTTCTAATTAAACCCCAGTCTTAGCCAGCACTTCTCCATCTAACCTTCTCCTCTAGATACCATGAATTAAGCCAGAAAGCACTGCTATAAATAGCTAAACTCTTAGGGGGAAACCAACCCTGATTTTATAACTTTATGGTTTTACTCCTGTGATTTTATGATTTTACTGCTGCTGTGTAGTAGATGAGTAGCTGAGATGTTATTACAGAGTCCTTTAGAACTTTTGCCTCTTGTTCTCAGGCACCACACCAATCCAGTGGGCACTGAATGGCGGTGGAAGATGGACCAGCCTGAAATGATCTTAAAGGAAGCCATTGAAAACCATCAGAGCATGATTAAGCAGTTTAAAGGTATTTATCTACCCTTTACAAAAGAATGCTAATTAACATAAATTAAATTGGCTGAGGAATTGCCTCATTGACAGGATTTTGTTCCCACTGGCAAATTTTCATGAAGGGAAGTGAAAACGAAGTAGAAATGATACATACATTTTGGCCTTTTTGGTCTTATTGACAACTTTTATGTCCCGTCTAATGGAAGAACTAAAAAAATTGAATTTGAAACGTAGCAATTTAGAATATGGTAAAATCAGCCTGAAAGTTCTATCTGGGAGTATATCATCATCCTTCCTAAAAACTTTTGATATTGTTCTGTTTTGGTAAGCACAAAGCACCTTATTGAATGGACAAGCAAGTTTAGATCATTGGAAAAATCTTAAATATTATCAGTAATGTAGTATTGGGAAAGCATTTTTGAATAAACGACTTATAAAAAGGAGGGATTCTGTTAGTATCACGTGATCCATAGCAATGTGAAAATTCTGCCACTCAAAATTTCTGGAATTTCCTGATTCAGTTTGTTTTTATACTTAAAGGTATTTGCTTCACTGGAGGTTACTGGTTCTCAGGCTTTAGTGTGCATCAGAATTATTTGGAAAGCTTGTTAAAACAGATTCCTAGCTTCCTTTTCCAGAAATTGGTTCAGTAGGTCTGAAGGTGATGGATTGAGGACAATTGTGCATTTCTACAGCTTTGTACGTGGTGTTGATGTTGAACTAGAGACCCCACTTTGAGGCCCATTGTCACAGATAGATATGGTAGACTTAAGAGTGTTGGCTTTGTAAAGTGATAGAACTGAAATTTCTTAGGTTCCCTGTGAAATCTGTGTGTCTGTCTCCACCTACCACTTGGAAGTCCTTCTCTTCTCTATTTTCCTTTTCCTTTGCTATGCAACAATAAAACATGAATTTTAACCAAGGTTGTGTTGATGTAGACACTCTTGTGGTGCCAGCTTCATATGTGGGAGTCTTCATAAATGCCATTAATTATCATTTTAAAGGTCAGGTGATTCTTTTATATGTGAAGAAATTTGTCAGTCACTGCTTCTTGTGATTGCAGTATTTCTAAGTACGTGTGTGTGTGTGTGTGTGTGTGTGTGTGTGTGTTTAAATTTATAGGCCACCCAGTCAGTATCTTCAGTTCTCAGTAGTCACTGACTGGATGGCCTATAAATTTAATTCGGTTGTAACACTGTCTGGAGGTAGCACCAGACCACACAGGGTGCGGCTTCAGTCGTGTAAGGTTGCCCCATTGTCAGATCCTGGTCTCAAGTCCAGGTTCTTACCTGTGCTCTGACTGACTGGCTATAAACTGCAGGTTCCTGCCTCCTGTTCAGATAGATTAACTTACTGGAGTGGCTCACAGAACTCAGAGAAACATTTATTTACACTTACCAGTTTATTATAGAGGGTTTTACAGAGGATTCAGATGGGTGGCTAGATGAAGGGGTAACGTAGGGCCAAGTCTGCAAGCATAGGAGCTTCTGTCCCAATGGACCTGGAGTGCGTCACCCTCCTGGCCCACCGAGGCACTCCCCCGCCTGGAAGCTCATTAACACTTACTGTTCAGGAGTTTTTTTAGAGCCTAATATGTAGCCCCTCTCCCCTTCTAGGAGATCTATGGGTGAAAATTCCAACCCTCTAATCACTTGGTCTCTCTAGTGACCAGCCCTGCCCTGAGGCTTTTTAAGGGCCCTAGGTCACCTCATTAGCTCTGGTGTGCTCAAAAAGGGCTCCTTATGAATGACTAAAGACACTGCTTTCACTCAGGAGATCCCAAGGGTTTTAGGAGTGTTGTGCCAGGAACCAGGGCCAAAGACCAAATATATTGCTTATTATACCTCAGTCCTTCTTGTTACTGTTTTTACTACTTATGAGAAGTTGAGAAAGGTAATGCAGATTAATCAGTAATAAATTATTAAGGAAAATTAGTCAATAATTACACATTTTTTTGTTCTTCATGAATTTTCTGATGAATGTGGACCTGTGTATATATGTGTGTGTCTGTGTATGTGCTGACTTATTTTTGTACATCTGCAAAGATGCTAATAAATATTTAAATTTGAATCTTGACTTTTAGTCTCTAGCACTTTTTTTTTTTTTTTAAACAAGTCACTTTCTCTTTTGTGGATAAAGCAGTGTCTCTTATCAGTGTTTAGGAAAATTATATGAAACTGGTGAAGAACTAAGTTTCCACATTCTGGTATCTGACTAGCAACACTCATTGTTGATTTAGTTAATATTGACTATTGATCTTCAAACAAGTCATATGCCTTTTTAAAAAAACTTCAAGGCAGAGACTTTTCTTTTGGATAATGTATTGGTTAGAGTTCCCTGGAGAAACAGTGAACAGAATGGAGTGCCTGCATTTGTGCATGTGTCGAGATTGAGAGAGAGCTGATTTGGAGACTGGTTCACATGATTGTGTAGGTTTAGGGCAGACCAGTTGCTGGAGACTGAGGGAAGGGTTGCTGTCCAAATCCAGCATCAGTCTGCTGGCAGAATCCTTTCTTGCTTGGGCAGGGTCGCCTTTGTCTTATTAAAGCCTTCAACTGATTTGATGAAGATCATCTGCCTTATCAAGGGCAATCGGCTTTTATTCAAGGTTCACTGATTTAAATGTTGATTATCCAAAAGACACCTTCTCAGATCATCCAAAAGACACCTTCTCAGAAATATCCAGAATATTTGACCAAATATCTGGGCACTGTGGTTCAGCCAAATTGACACATAAAATTAATTATCACAGATCATAACATCAGAAGCAAGCAAATGCCAGTAATTTATCTTTATATTCTGGGAAGTTTGTTCCGTTTTAGAGCTTAAGGAGCCCATTGTACCCTTTAGTAATGGGACGGTGACCGCGCATGCGTGTTTCCCTGACAGCTGGCAGCCTCCCTGGGTGATTTGTGTCCCAGGCAGTTTGTGTGGGGAAGAAGCAACCCCGAGGAATAGGCATTCATTCTTTCATTCTGAGATGTCCTTGATACAGAATGACAATTTGAGTTTTGGTGGTAATTTTTCTGACAGGAGCATTTTTGCAAATTCACTTTAAATGGAAATAAGTAATGAATAAATCATAGGCCTGACTTTATTCATCTTAATAACATGTGTTAGGTGAACTCAGTGAGCACATGTTCTTTGTTGTCTGCCTAGCTTGTTTGAAGGGCTTGGCTTGGGTAGAAGGTGTATCTGATCAGATACGGTAACCTTGTACTTAATTTTAATCAGTAGGCATCTCAGATGGTTTGTCTTTAGGTTCCCATGTGGTAAGAAACAGAAGAAACAGTGTTTAAAATATATGTTGTCTTATGGAGAAAGAGAGAGAAAGGATTGCAGAGAGAAAGAATAAAGCATGTCTGTGGACAAGTGAATCCTGAATCGGGGTTGAAATGCCTAACGAGGAGGGAATGATCCCCCCAAATTCAACAACGACTATCCACTTCATTCTTTAAAAAGCTTTTATATTTACTTTGCCCAAGTAATTTCCCCAAAGGATTCTTTTTTTCCCCACATCTTAATTACTTGACACAGTGTTACCAGGTCAGCATAACAACTCTTCATTTAATCAACAATAAATTTTCTACAGAGGTTTTCAAGTTGGAACTGGTTGACCTTTGTATACCAACACTCTGCAAAGTGCCAGAGCAATTCTTCTTTAAGGTAGTAGTAGTTGTAGGAAATGGGTTTCTATTGGAAGATGTGCTGGATGAAGACAGGCTGGCACAGGGCAGTAAAGGACTCTCATTCATTATATCTTACGTTTTCACAAAGAGCGAGCTCTCTTTGTCTTCAGTGTTTGGATCATGGTTAACTGTTTGTTAATGCTTTTTTTAATTTCATCCCAAGCTTAAACAAGACATTACTTTTTTGAAAATTTGTCTCATTGCTGTAATAATTATAGTAAACCTGGCTGTGATACTATAGTATTAAAAGAGAAAAAACTATAATTATTAAAAGGATGAAATACATAATTTGTAAACATCCAGAGCTCTTCTAGAAAACTGGTGGTACTTTGCAGCCCTCAACAAGCATGTGAATTGTTTTCCTTTTTAAAAATATCACAATGGGCAGAATTATGAAATTTTAGTATTTTAGAATATTGCTTATGTTTTCTCTCTTCTTGGCTCTCAGCAGAAAGTAATTTAAACCATTCAAATGCATGGTCATTTATTTTATTGTAGACATTCATCAGGCAATGAGATTTTGTAACTTCACTTAGTCTTTATCAATGGTTCTAAAGTTTTCTTTTTTTTATGAACCTGAATGCCTCCTGCAGTCAGTGAAATCTCTGTTCTATCTTTTATTCATCCCTAGGGGATAAGGTATAAATAAAACAGGTCCCCTTCCTTTCTGAACGGTGAACCATGGAATAAACATGGTGAGACTAATACAAGTCATGCTACTACCTCTTTTGAAATCCGTACTCTCACCCAGGTGCACATGGGATCTTCCATGTGGACTCTAAAGATGCAGATACATAACTCTAGATTCCATTTCAGACCTTGGTGTACTCTATTTTCTCTCTTCCCCAAATCTGAACTCCTCAGTAGAGATGGGTTTGGAGAGGTGCTTCACTCGTGATGTAGTTACTCGTGGAGGTCCTGCAGGAAAGTTCCCCTTTCTTCCACACCCATATTAGTTTCCCTATCAGAGCACCGGTACTGCTACTTTGTGTCCCCGCTGGCTTGAGAAAAGCAAAACAAAATTAAAAACCAAAGGAATGGAGTGTTACTGGTTTCCTTAGTTAGAATTTGGGTTATAGTTTCCTATAGGAAAAAAAAATTGAATTTGATTAGTTAACATTGAAATAGATTTATTAGTACTGTAGTTGAGGTATGGTGTAGATTGATTTGGTGTTGGGGTTTGAATGGTTACTTAATCTTCATTTAAAAAATGTTTTATCTGTGGGAATACAAATTTCAGATTTAAACAGAAATGTTTTAGGAACATTATAGGCAGTTTTCTAAGAATCAAAGCCATTTCCTTCTGGTTGGTTTTTTTTTTTTTAAGATTTCTTTTTTTTTTTGTATTTTTGACTTTAAATTTATTTTATTTTTTTCAGTGTTCCAAGATTCATTGCCCATTCCTCACACCCAGTGCTCCATGCAATAGGTGCCCCCAGTACCCACCACCAGGCTCTCCCATTCCCCCCACTTCCTCCCTCCAAGTCATTCAGTTTGCTTCTGTGTCCAAAGTCTCTCATGTTTCGTTTCTCTCCCTGAATTACCCTACTTCCCATTTACTTTACTTCTCATACTGTCTTCTGTATTACACCTTAAGCACGACAAGTAAGTGAAACCATGTGATACTTGACTTTCTCTACTTGGCTTATTTCACTCAGCGTAATCTCTTCCAATCCAGTCCATGTTGCTACAAAAGTTGGATATTCATCCTTTCTGATGGAGGTGTAGTAT
>PITA01032914.1:0-13384 GCA_004023965.1 Spilogale gracilis
TCCGTCAGGTCCCATAGTCTCCCCAGTCCCGTCAGTAAGTCTCAGTGGTAGGGGTGCGGGGGCCTGCTCTCTCTTCGGGAGGTGCCGGCTGGGGGACGCGGTCCCCGTGTGCGGGTGCTGGGGAGGGGACCCGCTTTCGTGTGCGCGGAGACTCCGGCCCCCTCGGTCCCGCCCGGGAGCCCGGACTCCCTGCGCCCTCTGTCCCGCGTCCCAGCCGGGCTTCTCCGCTGCGGGCCACTGGGTCTGAGGACGGCCGCCCCGCCACCTCGCACGTCCGGAGCGCCGCAGAGCGGCAGCCCCACAGCCCCGCAGCCCGGCTCCGGGGCAACCCCGGCAACCGCCGAGGCCCCGCGCTCGGGCGTCTCCGGTCCTCCGGCTCCGCCCCGCCGCCACCGGTCCTGCCGCAGACGATCGCCGGGCTGGGCGGCGCGGCTCTGCCCCCCCACCCCACCCGGGGCTCCGGTGACGCCGGCGGTCCGCACGCGCCCCAGCCCCCCGCCGGCCCTGGCCACCGGGTGTGGGTGCGAGCGCAGGCGCTGAAGGCGATGCCCGGTGGCACCTGCCCATTCCTGCCCCCTTGACCTTCAGGTTTGACCGCCGGGCTTCTTGGCCAGGAGGACTGTCTGGCGGGTTAGGGCGAGGTTTCCCCGGGCGCGCGAGGTGGGTGGGGCAGGAGCTCCCGCGGCCGGGGGCTGCCTAACTGGGGAAGGGATCTGACTTAAGATACTAGTTTTCTCCGTGGAGTGCACTGTGTTGAAGCCGAGGTTTGGTGTCCCTGCCTGACCACCAGAGAGAATGGGAACCTGACCTGGACACGTAGTCAGCAACAGAAGGGAGGACTGTCCAGGCTGATAAGACCTCTAGTCTAGTGCCTTCTGAAGCGCACTTACGACTTGTTTGACCCTAGAGAGTTTATATTCTGCTCAGTATCACCACCCTTTTAGACCTGTCTGTCCGCTTCTGGCGTGGTGCGGGGTGGGGGGTGGGGTGAGGGTTGGGGGCGTTGCGTGGGAGGAGGGATCTGGATCCAGGGCTGGACCAGACAGGGCTGAGAAACTGTCCTGGGAGCATCCGTGGCCAGGGCCTTGGGGAGAAAACTGATTGCATCCCTCCAGCTCATCTGTATTGGAGTTGCATTGGCATGGTAGATTGAGCACATCTCTGCAACTGCTTTCACACCAAATCCCAGGGAAGGACAGGAGGGAGGCAGGGGTGCCGGAGAGTGTGTGCAAAACTGGAACTGCAGAAGAATTTCTATCTATCATATGGAAATCGGTGGAGATCAGCTTTCCTGAGGAAGAAATTCACAGCACAGATTTACAGGGAAGACTGCTCCGGATGGAGCATGAGTCAGGGCAGCTGCATCTGGAGCCAGGACCAGCACGCGCCCCCCCCCCCCTCGCTGCTGCTGAGCGGCTCTTGTGAGTGACACCTGCAGAGCTGTGGAAACAGAGTGTGGGCCCCATGATGGGAAAGGCAGGATCTAGATGTCCTCGCCGGCAGACGACGAGCTCCCAGCTCATCCCTCCTGGCAGCACATTTGCTGCCAATGGAAGGTCTAACATCCTGAGAGTTAAGTGAGCAAGCGAGATGCGTCAAGAAGTACAGTTAGTACCTCCAGGAGGCTGACTGGCAGTGAGACACATGGGCAGTCCCCAGTGACCAGAGCTCCTGACGTCAGCGTCCCAGGTAGTCCCCCTCTCCGTGCTGGCCGGGGGCTAGCCTCTGATTGTTTGAGTCGGTGCGCTCTGACAGAAGTGTGCCGGCTCCTGCTTTCGGTCTTGTGTTCTGGGTGCTCTGGACAGCTCCGAGTCACCATTTAAGAGGTCCAGATACCCCCCACTAGCAAGATGAAGTAGAGATGGAACAGAAAGGCCCCCAGGCTACATGGAGAGAAAGAAGCCTGGCAGTCCCCGCTGACCCCCTCCCCCCTCGACTGACCTGCCAGGGGAAGGCAGCTATATGGGCCACCAGCAAGACGGAGAGCTCCCCACGGAGCCTGCCAAGAGCATAGAACCAGGAGCAAATAGTTGTTTGAAGCCATTTAGATTCGTGCAGTTTGTTAAACAGCAGCAAAGAACTGAAAGAGGCTGCAGGATAACATAATAAACACACACGCACACACACACGCACAAGTGGAAATTAAACATCTGATTGTAGAGGGGGACCTACTGTTCCATTTTTTTTCTTAAGTGGTCTCATGTGTTTATTCTTCTAGAATACCAATAACAGAATCACGTTGTCAAGTTGTAAAGAGGATACCATTAAGCTTTTTTGTGACAAAAGTATATTTGTGTATATTCATAATAAGAAGCCAAATAAGGCAGAAGGCATAATGATGATTATAATAATTTCTCTCTCTTCCCACCCTATTCCATCTTCCTGACACAATCACTGTTTAGAATTTAGTGTGTATCCTTACATACTATTCTTTATGCTTCTGGAAATGTGAAAAAGTATACATGGGGTCAAGATTTTTTTCTTTTCTTTTCACTTTGAAATAATGAATATCGGATCATCTAGTTGACATCACGATGAAATCTGTGAAATCTGCTTTTCTTATTCAAGAGTCAATCATAAAAATGCTTCCTGCCTGGTCAATAAATATAAATCTTCTTCATCATTTAATTTTTAAAGTTTAGCTTTCCTTTCTAACTCTCACCGTATAGGAGTTTCAAGAGTTCAGTTATTCTGGAAGGCTTGTTCTGAAAAGCTTTGTTGTTCTCGAGGCAACCTCCTTTAATTCCTTTAGCTCAAAATAACATGTTTATATAGGTACTTATTCACTTTCCAATTTGGAGACAGTATCTGTTTATTTTTTAAGGATTTTATTTATTCATCTGAGAGAGAGAGCAGCAACAGTTGGGAGGGACAGAGGGAAAGGAGGAAGAGGACTTCCTGCTGAGCAAGCTGCCCGATGTGGGACTAGATCCCAGGACCCGAGACCATGACCTGAGCCGAAGGCAGATGCTGAGCCGACTGAGCCGCCCAGGTGCCCTGGACACAGTATTTATTTACTTCCCAGTATGGAATTTTAGAATTTACCATCCTCACCTCCAATCCCTGTCTCATGAACATGCTCACTTCCCCACACATTCTCAATGTAATTATATGCTAAATATGGCTGGAAATGTGACACACCAAATCAATATTCCATGCTTACATTATTGGGAACATGTAAAACCCTATACATAACTGAAACTCATAGAATTCCTTTTCTGAACAATTTTTTTTACAAGTAATCCATTCATCCACCAGGAAGCTCAAACTCACAACCCGGAGAGCAGGAGTCACCAACTGAACCAACCAGCTGCCCCGAAACAACTTTTTTTTTTTCCTTTGAAGTTAGTAATTGCTTTTGTTTGCCTATTCTATGACTATATCACTACTCCAATCCCAAGCACTTGGCCAATTATCTAAATCTCTTCTCAATACTTTTGGACACGTCGGATATTTTCATCCATTTCATCTGATGAAAGTATCTTTCCCAAACCAAATCTTCCCTCCTGCTCTGATCTGGACTGACCGTTGTCCACACTGCCACCCATCGTCACCCTAGGGAGTCTGCTGCTTTTCTCTTGAGTTGGAGCCCTGACTCCTGTGTCCCATGTCTTTTCTTTCTTGGCTTCCGCCCTCATTTCGGTAGAGTGTATGCTCCAGCAGCTTCCTGAGAAGGTCTATGTGGCAGGTAAGTATTTTCAGAATTTGCACATCTCAAAATTTTTCCATTCAGTTCACATGAAATTATGAGTTTTCCTGGGTACAAAATTCAAAGAAACAACTTTCCCTCAGAGAAGTTACGGTTCATTGCCTTCTAACATCGAGTGTTACTCTTGAGGGGTCCAAAGCCTTTCTGATTTTTGATCTTTCACCTGTGAACTCTTTTTTGCTCTCTCTCAGGAAGATGGTAGGGTATTTTCCAGATCACTAGCCTGTCTGTTTTGTGATGATGTGCTTTGATATGAATCTACTTTATCTTCACTGAAGAAATAAATCTCTTCTGAAAGCTTTTAACTTGCTCCAACATGAGAAGGTCAAAAATCCACATTTGGGGACGGGCTAAAGCTTGGAAAAGACTTTCCACCAGGTTCGCAGACTGAGTGACTCTTTTGTATGCTTCTGTTTGAGATGGGAACACTAAAAACATATTGGAAGAGCTGAGTTCGTGAGTGGTCTTATCCACAGCGGACTTGTATAGAGGTCAGGCTGGACCTTTTGTGGGGAACCCTTCTGGGTCTTTCTTCATGAGCTAGTCAGAGTTTCTAAAAAGGAACCTTTGACTCCTCGCCCATGGGCCTTAAGCCTCAAGACCAGAGTCTGGGCACTAAGTATAAGAAGAGGCTTGAGAAGAAGGTCTCAAAATTTAACATGTCGGGGCGCCTGGGTGGCTCAGTTGGTTAAGCGACTGCCTTCGGCTCAGGTCATGATCCCAGAGACCTGGGATTGAGCCCCACATCGGGCTCCCTGCTCGGCGGGAAGCCTGCTTCTCCCTTTCTCACTCCCCCTGCTTGTGTTCCCTCTCTGGCTGTGTTTCTCTCTGTCAAATAAATAAAATCTTTAAAAAAAAAATTTAACATGTAAACGTCACTTATCTTCCTGGTTCTGGAATGGTGGTCCTGCCCTCACCTACGTCTGGCTTCTTGCAGCTCAGAGACCATTTATTCTAATCTCTCCACACAGTAAGTTGCCAGTATTCTTTGAGAAATTAGAAGGTTGTTCAGCTGTGTTGAGTTTGAAGAGACTCTGAGGATGTGCTGCTTTTTTTTTTAACATTTTGTTTTTGCTAGAGAGAGAGAGAGAGAACAAGCACACAAGCAGGAGACGTGAGAGAGGGAGAGGTAGACTCCACACTGAGTAGGGAGCCTGAAGCAGGACGTGATCCCAGGACCCCAGAACCGTGACCTGAGCTGAAGGCAGACACTTAACTGACTGAGCCCCCCAGGCACCCGGGGGATGCACCTGTTTCTTAAATAGTCTCTTAAATAATCCTCCCTTCCCATTTTTTCCAACCTCACCCTTGCTCCATTTCCAGAACCACCTGGCGCCTTCCATGCCACGGTATTTGCAGAACCATGTAAAAATCAGGGTCTACCCTAGGCTTTTTCTCCTGCTGGGTCCACCAGCAGCATTCTTGGTTGGATATCACTCACTGCTGGTTTTCAGCTTCCAAAATGTCATGGATCCTGTCTCCTATCTCGATCACTATGCTTGCTTTTTAATGTCTGTAAATGTCTTTTAAAAACAACCCTTCAGATGCGATAAACAGAAATTTGACTCCACCTAAAAAAATGAAGTGTGGTCGAAAAGGTAAAAATTCAAATGACAGTAAGATTCATTTTCCCCCTTACTTTTAATCACTCTAAAGGGCATTTACTATAAAGATTAGTTCAAAATGTATCACAGACCTAAGTGTTAAACTATAAACATGTCGAGAAGAAAACACAGGAGACAATATTTTTGATATTAGGTTAGGCAGAAATCTACTGAACACCACACCAAAAGCATGATCCGTCAGAGAAAAAACTGGACCATCAAACTTAAAAACTTACACTGGGAGTGAGTCTGGGTGGCTCAGTTGGTTAAGCATCTGTCTCCTGCTCAGGTCACCATCCTGGAAGCCTAGGATCGAGCCCTACCTACATTGGGCTCCCTGCTCAGTAGGGAGTCTGCTTCTCCCTCTCCCTCTGCCCCTCCCCGTGCTTGTGCTCTCTCTCTCTGACAAATAAAGTCTTTAAAAAATAGCTAAAAACATAAAAACCAAATTCTTGACAATAAAAACCATGGACGAAGATGTGGCACGGTTAGAACTCTCACGCATTCTTAGTGGGAATGCAAGATGGTGCAGCCACCCTGGGAAACAATTTGGCAGTTTCTAATAAAGTTAAGCATACAGTTAGCAAATTTTTGTAAAGTTAAGCATACACCTAGTGTGAGATTCAGCAATTTCACTCCTCAATATATATAGATAAATATACATAAATATATATATTTTTAGAGAGAGATGTGGCTGTGGGCAGAGGGAGAGGGAGAGAGAGAATCTCAAGCAGGCTCCATGCCCAGCACAGAGCAGACGCAGGGCTCCATCTCATGATCCCAAGATGAAATCAAGAGTCAGATGCTCAACCAACTGAGCCCCCCAGGCCGCCCTCCAGTCTTCAGCATTTATCCAAGTGAAAAAGAAACCCAAGTTCACACAAAAATCTATACAAGGATGTCTATTATGGCTTCATTCAGAATTGCCAAGAACTGGAAATAACCCACATGCCCTTCAGCTGGTGAATAAATAAATTATGATACGTCCACACAAGGGAAAACTCTCAGTAACACAAAGAAGTGACCTGTGGATACACACAACCATGTGAATCTCACACGCCTTAAGGTGAAGTGAGAGGAGCTAGACTCAAAAGCTGTGTGCTGGGGTGCCTGGGTGGCTCAGTTGGTTAAGCCACTGCCTTCCGCTCAGGTCATGAGTCCCACATCGGGCTCCCTGCTCAGCGGGAAGCCTGCTTCTCCCTCTCTCACTCCCCCTGCTTGTGTTCTCTCTCTGGCTGTGTTTCTCTCTGTCAAATAAATAAAATCTTTAAAAAAAAACAAAAAACTGTGTGTTGCATATTCCCCATATATGCCTCTCGGGCTTAGGCAATCCCACCAGTGATTGTCCGGGGCCTGGGGTAGGGGGAGGAGTTAGCAACACAGAGAATTCTGGGAGGGGATTGTGATGGTGGTCTCCCAGTGGTATGCATTTGTCAAAATTAATAGAACTGCACTCTAAAAAAGGATAAATTTCGGGCGCCTGGGTGGCTCAGTGGGTTAAGCCTCTGCCTTCTGCTCAGGTCATGATCTCAGGGTCCTGGGATTGAGGCCCCCCATGGGGCTCCCTGCTCGGCGGGGAGCCTGTTTCCTCTTCTCTCTCTGCCTGCCTCTCTGCCTACTTGTGATCTCTCTCTGTCAAATAAATAAATAAAATCTTTTAAAAAAATAAAAATTAAAAAAGGATAAATCTTCCTGTATGTTAATTATACTTCCATTAAATGCACTTCAGTTAGTGGTGCTTTGACAGGGAAAGAAATATGTACCTGTGCTCAGTCCACAGTCTTTTTCGTTTTTAAAGATTGTATTTATTTATTTGACAGAGAGAGATCACAAGTAGGCAGAGAGGCAGGCAGAGAGAGGAGGAAGCAGGTTTCCCGTTGAGCAGAGAGCCTGATGCGGGCCTCGATCTTAGGACCCTGAGATCATGACCTGAGCCTAAGGCAGAGGCTTAACCCACAGAGCCACCCAGGTGCCCTAGTCCATAGTCTTTACCTGAAAACCATTCAATACACATTTTAATTTATTTATTTAAAGGTTTTTTTAAAAAAGATTTTATTTATTTATTTGACAGAGAGGGAACACAAGCAGGGGGAGTGAGAGAGGGAAAAGCAGGTTTCCCACCAAGCAGGGAGCCCGATGCGGGGCTCGATCCCAGGACTCCAGAAATCATGACTGGAGCTAAAGGCTTAAAAACTGAGCCACCCAGGCGTCCCTATTTATTTTAAGATTTTATTTATCTACTTGACAGAGAGAGACACAGGAAGAGAGGGAACACAAACAGAGGGAATAGGAGAGGAAGAAGCAGGCTTCCCCTCACCCGCCCCCAGAAGAGCGCCCAATTGAGGGCTCCCTGCATGGGAGGGAGATGGCCCAGCTTCATGCAGGGCTCCATCCCAGGACCCATGACCTGAGCTAAAGGTAGACTCTTAATGACTGAGCCACCCAGGCACCCCTCCATATGCATCTTAAAAGTAGCTTCATATTCTCTATTGTTATTTTTCTACCCTTTTATATTGAAAGGCATTATATGGAATAATACTATATATCATAGACATTTAAAAAGACTGCTTTGTCATGCTCTCATTTTATGAAACTATTTGATCCAAACTGCTCCTTTGGTATGGTTATTCTTGTTTCAGCCCTTGAACTGTTCGAGCACTTTCATCTGAGCTACTTGAAAATAAGCCATTTTTGCATCATGCAAGGTGGTCTGCCTGGAAATTCTATCCCAAGATATCCACCAGCTATTTGTAAAAATTATTAATTTTTATAATTAGATTATATTATGAAAATATAAAATGGACAATGTAGAGAAAGAATATAAGGATTCTCGTCCCTCAAAATTAGCAACTGTCAAGCTTTTGACACACTTGCCTAATCTATTCTTTCTTTATCAGTGTTCCAAACCCCAGAATTCACATCTCTCCAACTCTACATTTCTAACATAAGGATTTTTTTTTTCAAAACCACAGTGCCATTATGATGCTTAAATAATAATAATTGTATTATTATTAGTTATTACTGTTTAAGCATCATAATAATTATCATAATAATCATATTGTTGTTAATATAATTAATAATATATAATTAATAATTAACTATATATAATATTAATACAATAGATAATTATTATTCTCTAGTGTTGTCTAACACCTAGCCCATTTCTTTCCAGGTTTTTCAAGTGTTCTAAGAATGTCTTTTTACAGTTGGCTCATTTGAATCTGGATCTGATTAAGTCTACACACTTTTTTTTGAGAAAGAGAGTGAGTGAGAGAGACAGGGTGGGGGTGGGGGAACCAAGAGGGGCAGAGGGAGAGGATGAAGCAGACTCCCCGCCGAGCAGGAAGCCAGCCAGGGGACTCCATCCCAGGACCCTGGGATCATGACCTGAGCCGAAGGCAGATGTTTAACCAACTGAGCCACCCATACAGCCCAAGTCCACACACTTCTATTTTATTTTTTTTAAGAATTTATTTGGAGGTAATGGATATCCTTTTTTTAAAAGTTTGTTTATTTATGTATTTGTTTATTTACTTATTTAAGTAATCTCTACACCCAACATGGGGCTCACACTTACAACCTTGAGATCAAGCATCTCGTTTTCCTCTAGTGAGTCAGCCAGGCATCCCAAGTCCACACACTTTTAGTCTAGAGTGTCCTTTGCGCTCACCCTTCTTTATACAATTACCCTGTTGAACAAACCAGACCAGTTATCCTGTACAATGTCCCATATTCCATATTTGTCTGTTTTCTGCCTTTGAGATGGTACTGAACTTGTTCCTTTATCCATAGTATTTCCTGTGAACATGAAGTTAGGTCTAAAGTCTTGATTAGGTTCAGGTGTAACTTTTCTGTTGGACATTTCAGGGGTGCTAAGTGGTGGTGCTAAGTACTCCACATTGCTTATCCCTGGAAGTCACTTAATGTCAGCTTGTCCCATTCTTAGTGAGGCCAATATTGATCTGTGGCTTTGGTTGGTAACCACTTGAAGCCTCCGTTATAAAGTTGCCCATCAACTTTTTTTTTTTTTAAGATTTTATTTATTTATTTGGCAGAGAGAGAGATCACAAGTAGGCAGAGAGGCAAGCAGAGAGAGGAGGAGGAAACAGGCTCCCTGATGAGCAGAGAGCCGCATGCGGGCCTTGATCCCAGGACCCTGAGATCATGACCTGAGCTGAAGGCAGAGGCTTTAACCCACTGAGCCATCCAGGTGCTCCCATCAACTTTTCATTTATGCCATGGTTTTATGCCATGATTTAAAAAATAACTTGATCCTCTTAATGCACAGAAAAATATGGAAATGCAAGGAGGAGAAAATAATCATTCATGTTCTGGCCATCAAAGACCATGATGAATGCTACCTTTTAGATAATTTCTTTCCATTTAGTGTATTCTTTTTTCCTTGCTGTGGTCATACTGATGTATAATTTTATAGTCCACTGGAGCACTTTCAGGCATTACTAAAGCTTCGTGAGTGTTATTTTAATTGCTGCAATATACTAATTGTAAGCGTTACTAAAACCTCTGAGCCTGAGTAGGGTAAGGGGGGCAGGCAATCGGGAAGAGGTTTGTTTCTCCAAGGCTGGGGGTTAAGGGGGTGCAGGGATGGGGAGTGACAACGGAGAGTTTTGCTGTCATCCTGAGCGGTGCTCAGCACTCCTGCCAGGTCCCTCAAGCTTTGAAACTTCACCCCTGCTTTCACTCACTCATGGAGAGAAGGGCCTTCGACTCTGGCACCCGGGTCTTGAAACCATTCCATATAAAAGCACAAACGAGGAATATTTATTGCAGTATTGGTTTTAATAGCAACAATTTATTGTCCCACCAGGGAACAAGTGAATAAACAACAATAGAAATTATGAAGTCATTTAAAAAATATGTATGGAGTGGTTTTCAGGTAAAGAATACAGACTGAATATATACCCAGAACTTTTCTCTCTCAAATGAATTTATTTCAACAATATTAGGTGAAGTATAATTGTCATACACTCATGCTCCACATGCAGGAGCAGACTGTGGGAAGATCCAAGGTTGGAGGCCAGCAGTTAAGTTAGGGACCTGCAAGCAGAAGGTTCCAGAGGGAGATGGGTCCAATCAGTGAATGTGAAGTCTAGGGGCTGAGAGGGAAGCAAGGTGTGGATGGGGCTGGTGAATAGGATGACAGGGCCAGGACCGACCGGGGCTCAGTCCTTCAGGTGCCTAACACAGACTGGGTAGCTTATCAACCACAGAAGCTTAACTCTCGCAGTTCTGGAAGTGCAGGATCAAGGCCGCAAAACACTTGGTGCCTGGTGAGAGCCCACTTCCTGGTTTTGTTGTTTTAAGATTCTATTTATTTATTTGAGAGAGAGACAGAGTGAAAGAGAGCGTGAGAGGGGAGAAGGTGAGAGGGAGAAGCAGACTCCCTGCAGAGCTGAGATCCTGCTGCAGGACTTGATCCCAGGATTCCGGGACCATGACCTGAGCAAGGCAGGTGCCCAACCCCACTTCTTGATTTACAAAAGGCCATCTTCTTGCTGTGTGCTCACACTGGGGGAAGGGGCAAGTCAACTCTCTGGGGTTTCTTTTGTAAGGGCACTAATCCCATTTATGAGGACTCTACCCTCATGGGCATCCCCCTACTTCCTAATCCCATTGCACTGGGGATTGGGTTTCAACATATGAAGTTTGGTGATAGGGGACACAAACATTCAGTTTATAGCTAGCTTCTGCCAGAAGTAGTGCAGTTTGCTCTTTGCCGCTCTCCCCAAAACATTTGTGGGAGATTCCCTCTTTTCACAAAACCCAGTGTTCAAAATGCAATGCAGATAATGGTTGGAATTGTGGTTTAGTTTCAATGCTATTGGGCTCAGGTTGCCAGCTGTCTGAATCTATATTTTCTTTGGAGTACATTATTATATTATACTACTACATTGTTTGAGTTATCTTTATAACGAATATGTATTTTTTTATTTATTTGTATAGGGGAGGTGTTGTTTGCCTGATCTGCCATGTCCCCATCATATGCATATTTGTTTTTGAAAATATACGTGTATTAGTACACATACACACACATGAAAAGGCAGGGCCACCAGCCCCAAACAACTAAGGGACCCCTAGGAGTAGGAGAGAAAGTTGGGTTAGTTGGTTAACATATCTGTCTGAGGCCTTTTATTCCTTCCTTTTTGTTTGAATATTTTTCTAGAAATACATATTTCTTTCAGAATAAAAGTAAATGAAGGTAAATATTCCTACTCAAGTCGCACTTGAGACTCTTCTGGGGAACATTTTCAAAAGTAAAACCCAGGGGCGCCCAGCTGGCTGTCAGGAGAGCATATGAATCTTGATCTCTGGGTGGTGAGTTCAAGCCCCACCAGCCCTGGTAAGCTTGCTTACTTAAAAACAAAAAAAAACACAAAAAAAACAGCAAGGCCTAGACCCCACCCATGACCTTTTGCAAAACTTCTCAGAGCAATAGAATGTGCATACAGGCTTGAAAGCATGGCATTAAGTCTAATAATTCCATTTTTAGTAATTTAACCTAAAAAGTCAGATGAGGACAAAGATTCAAGGACTTGCACTACCATATTATTATGATGTATTTCAAAGGTTGTAAATCTAAACCTATTATTTTCCAATGGAATATTCCACATACTTTAAAAATCATGTTTTTGAAGACTAGGATGGAAAAGCATGTATGGCATAGTCGTGTAATATTTATGGCAGAAAATGTTAATGATTCAAAGTTCCTAGGGGCGTCTGGCTGGCTCGGTCCATGGACCCTGCAACTCTTGATATCAGAATTGTGAGTTTGAGCCCCCACTGGGTGATAGAAAGTACTTCAAAATAAAATTTTTAAAAAGAAAAAAAAAGATGGGGCACCTGGGTGCTCAGTAGGTTAAGCGTCTGCCTTTGGCTGGGGTCATGATCTGGGCTCATGGGATGGGGCCCCACAGTAGGCTTCCCACTCAGTGGGGAGTCTGTTTCTCTTCCTCCCTCCGCCCCTCCCTCTGGCTATGCTCACTCTCTCTGTCAAATAAATAAATAAAATCTTAAAAAAAAAAAAAAGAAAGATAGTCCCTGAGATACGATATTGTGAGCTATTTGTATTTTTGCTTTTCTCATTTTTGTTATTTTCTAATTGTTCAACAATGAACATGCATTATTTTTAATAGGGGTGAGAAGTGGTAAAACAAAAACTCATGCTCTGTTGTTGTTGTTTTTTTAAGATTTTATTTACTTATTTATTTATTCATTTATTTGTAACGTGGGAGTGGGAGCAGGGAAGGCAAGGGGAGGGGCAGAGAGAGAGAGAATCTCAAGCCAACCCCTGCTCAGGGTGGAGCCTCCCACAGAGCCCAGCCCCAGCTCCAGGTAGGGCTTGATCCCTTAACACTGAGATCATGAACTTAATGGAAATCAAGAGTCAGATGCTCAACCCACTTCGCACCACCCAGGTGCCCCTACGTAGTCCTTTTAGAGAAATACAAGGAGACCATAAGGGACACCACGAATTCCATTTGGCAACATCTTTGGGCTCCCAAGTAGATACCATGAGCAAAGTTCCCCTTCCCGAGTTGAAAAAATTTATGGACAAGAAATTATCATTGAAATTGAATGGTGTCGGGGATTCAAGCCCTTTATGAATCTTGTGCCATGAATGTGGGGAGATGGCAGATAGTGGACTACAGAATAGTATTGAAATGGTCCTAATAGGAGGAAATAATCTTATCATGTTAGAAGCCTTGGACCAAATGTAAACAATGAGTGTGTTCAGCGGAAAAACCAACTCCTTCCACATGTCCCCTCTCCATAACACCTGTTTTACTACAATATACAAATCAAGGGGCACCTGGGTGGCTCAGTCACTTAAGCACCTGCCTTCCGCTCAGGTCATGATCCCTGGGTTCTGGAATCAAGCCCCACAGTGGGCTTTCTGCTCAGTGGGTAGCCTGCTTCTCCCTCTTCCTCTCCCTGCAGCTCTGCCTGCTTGTGCTCTCTCTGTGTCAAATAAATAAATAATTTTTTTAAAAAAAAATCAGGTATTCATTTTCTATTGAACTTTTTTGTTGAATGAACTTTTGTAATAGTC
>PITA01032915.1:0-13265 GCA_004023965.1 Spilogale gracilis
TTTTTTTTTCCAGACCTCTGAATCAGATCCCTGTAGTAACTCCTGCTTATACATCCTGGTACCTCGGCACTTCGGTCTGGAGAGGTCAGAAGTGGTTCAGATTTGTTGGCCCTTTTCATTATTGCCTTGAATACATTTTTCCTTTTCCCAATATAGAATTCTGCTGTTGCCCCTGCCTCTTCACAAGGCAAAGCTACATGTGGCTTTTTAGCTCCTTTTCGTAGGCTTATTGAAATTTCTTTAACCCCAGTAGCAGGAGGAGAAAATTGCTCTGTGTTTAAAGTATGTGGGTATTAGTGAGTATGTGTGTCTTAGTGCCTAAGAGTAAAGTATGGGCTCCAGAGTCAGTTTTAAGTTCAGTTTATGGGCCTAGTGCTTCCTAGCCATGTGAGCTTTGGCTATATTTAACTTTCTCACTATCAGCTTCATCATCTATAAAGAAGATTACTGATACCTATCTCATAGAATTGTTCTGATTTTTAATTAAAGAATTCTAGCACAAAGAAGATGATCAGAAATGATATCCCTCTCTAGGGAATTGGTTTTAGTTAGTGAAGAAATGGCTTATTTACGTAGAAATAGCACAATTCATCCTACCCAAGTACAGTAAGATATTTTTATTCTTTGAAACCACTATACTTCAGAACAGCTATAAATAGTTGTGCCAAAGGTGGTATTGTTTTACTTGGACTCCAGTGTGTTGCCATGTGGTCATGAACTTTCTATGTTGATGGAGGCAGTTAAGTTAGGTGCCAGATGGATTTTAGTGGTTTGATATTCAACTTACTCGAAGCTAAAGGACCTGAAATGGTTCTCTAGCCACTAGTTCAAGTTGAAAGCGTCTCAGACAGGTTTTTATAAGAGAAGATATAGCAGATATTTGTTTAGCTTTTATGAGACTTCCTTGCTCTGATCTTCATTCCCAACGCTTGTATATACTTTTTTTTTCTCACTACTTCAAGGACTATTATGTAATGCCTCATGATTATCCAAGAATTCCCATGTCAGGAGGCACAGTGTCCTCATGTTATAGAACTTATAATTTTTAGTTACTTATGTGTAGGTATGTGAAAAGTACTAAAATGTGGTCTTGGATCCAGTTTGATCTTTCAGTAGAATTGCTTTAGGTACATGTACTAAATTCTGTAATTTGTCTTTATGTATTTTGAGTAACCGCTTCTCCTAATTAAACTAATTTAAGACATCAGAAATGTTAGAAATAATCTAATATTTCTCTTTTTTTAAGTACTAGTTATTTTCTTAATGGAGTACTACTACCAGAGGAAATTTTTGCCTCAGCTCTGTCAGTTTTCACTGCTTTGTCTTTAATTGAAGAAAGTAAATCTATCTCAGGATGGTGTCCATGCGTTTGTATCTACTCACAATTGATGTGACAGTAATGAAAATAGGAATAATATGGTTGTACATTTAATTTTAAGTAATCAAATTATTAATGGCTGGGCATATTGCAAAAACGCCTTCTATCCAGGTCACTACAAAAATCTTAGTGTTTCCTTCCCTTCTTATATTTCTGTTAAGATCTAGAAAAGTCTAAATCTTTTTTTTAAGTTTTTATTTAAATTTTAGTTAATGTACAGCGTTCTGTCAGTTTCAGGTATAAAATATAGTAATTCAGCACTTCCACACATCATGCTGTGCTTACCACAACAAGTGTACTCCTTAATCCCTATTACCTATTTAACCCATCTCCTTCCTTCAGTTCTCTATAATTAAGAGTCTGTTTCGTGATTTACCTCTATTTTTTTCCTTGTTTTGTTACTTAAATTCTACATATAAGTGAAACCATATGATGTTTTCTCTTTCTCCGACTTATTTTGCTTATTAGCATTATGCTCCAGCTTCATTCATGTCATTGCAAATGGCAAGATTTCATTCTTTTTTATAGCCAAATACTATTCCATTGTATATTGTATAAGGTCAATAATATTCCATTGTGTGTGTGTGTGTGTGTGTGTGTGTGTGTGTATTATATGCATACAGTATCTTCTTTAACCACTCATCAATCATTGGACATTTAGGCTGCTTCCATATCTTGGCTCTTATAAACAGTGTTGCTGTAAACAGAGGGGTGAGTGTATCCCTTTAAATTAGTGTTCTTGTATCCTTTGAGTAAATATCCAGTAGTGCAATTGCTGGATCATAGGTAGATCTACCTTTAATTTTTTGAAGAACTTTCATACTGTTGTCCACATTGGCTGCACCATTTTTATTTCCATGATCAGTTCGTGAGGGTTTCTTTTCCTCCACGGCCTCACCAACACTTGTGTTTTCTTATATTGTTGGTTTTAGCCATTCTTACAGGTGTGAGGTGATACCTCAGTATAGTTTTGATTTGCAAGGGAAGTCTCAATTTTCATTTGAATTAAGAAAATAGGTAAGTACACCTTGAATCAAAATTTTAGGCAATATAGAATTCATGCTTTACTATTTTATAGAGAACAATAACTTTTTATTGTCTGCTGTGTGAGAATCATTATGGGTCTTTTTAGACCAAAATAGCAAGATTGTATCTGCAGATTTTCTGTAAGAAAACATTTCAACTTAAAAGGCCACACATAAGCAAGCGAGATGTACCTACTTCCTGCTTGATACATCCATGTCCTTAAAGCTCTCAGAAAAAAAAAATGGTTTAAAAAATTGTTTTCATGTCTAGGT
This sequence comes from Spilogale gracilis, assembly GCA_004023965.1. Taxonomy (NCBI): domain Eukaryota; kingdom Metazoa; phylum Chordata; class Mammalia; order Carnivora; family Mephitidae; genus Spilogale; species Spilogale gracilis. The sequence goes on from PITA01032915.1 coordinate 2,677, forward strand.
TGTAAGTAAAATCACTTGTCATAGTTGCAAAATGCAGACCTTCATTCTGAAGCTGCCTGTTTCTCATTTGGATCTGACATATTAAAAAGCATATAATTAATGGTTGACATTAGTAATTAACATTAACTTTATGGTGCTTAATATGCCATCATTCATCCATCAAATAACCAGAAATGCATAATGTCTTGGCATAAAGGTTTTAATTATATAAAACGGTTCTTCAGTTTTCATATGATATAAATGTTAAAAGCCCAAAATGTATGTAAGGAAGATTTTTATAAGCATTTGTTGGGCGTTAGCTATATTTTTATTTCTTTTTAGGAGTATGCATCAACAATTGTGTCAGGAACTTCAAAAGGAGAATGTGGACCTCCTTGTGCAGTCCTCATTATTGGCTAAAGAGCGCCACCTTGCTGCGGTTGCCCGTGCTCTGTGGAGACATTTCTTCTCGTTTTTGAAGAGTCAGAGGATGTCACAGATAGTGCCTTTCTCAGAACTAGCCGATGCAGCTGCAGGTCAGCATTGTTAATTTGATATTTAGCTTCTCGTTTTGCAAACTGTCAGTTTTTTCTTCTGTTTGCTTAGTGACAGACTGTTTTATTATAGTCTAAGAAATACTTGGACAACCAGAAAGAGAAAGAATTTCATATGTCATATTAAAGTTCCTTTGACTTGTTCATTATTTTCCACTTAGTAAAGGTAAAAATTAAGTTTTTGTTTGCTAAAAATAAAATACATCTTTCAACTTTAAAAATATTGAATGTATGTAAACTTTTCTTATGCATGCAATATTTGGAAAGTAAAGTAGCATTGGGTTTCTTCTAGTTCAGGTACTTTATTTTTCCATTGTGTGTGAAGGTATGTAGGTATAATGGAAGTTACTTGTGTGGAGAGCAAAAGAATACAGTGTGAATTCTACTTCCACACCAAGCAAGTGAGATCAGAATAACATCGAATATATAGAATGTTGTTTGACTTTTACTAGATTCTATTTTAGATTATAATTTTTCATGAATTTGACTCTTAGCCTAAGGCCACTCTTAGCCTAGGCTTTAAGGGAATCTGAAAGTAGTCAAATAGATGGAAGTCATTTTTGAAAACTACGTGTATTTAATTGTAATTTGTGTAAACATATGTAATACATTTGAGGGGTGCCTCTGTGGCTCAGTCAGTTAAACATCTGCCTTCAGCTCTGATCACAATCTCAGGGTGCTGGGATCAAGCCCAGTGTCAGGCTCCTTGTTCAGTGGGGAGTCTACTTCTCCCTCTCCTCCTGCTTGTGCACTCTCTCTCTCTCAAATAAATAAATAACATCTTTTTTTTTTTTTTTAAGTATGTAATACATTTGAATGTAATGCTTTTTAAAACCTAAGATATAAACTGTGGTTTATTTTACTCTGGTGTGAATGATGGAAAGCTAAGCTAAAAGCACTACATAAAAGACTGAATGAAATAAATTATAGAATATCTTGAATTCTACTAGCATTTCCATAATTAAAACATTACAGTGACAAATTGAAGAATTGTGACAGGACAACAGTTTTCCAACTACTGTAATGTCTATGAAAATAAATATTGATATTCAGTCAGTTTAACCAAAGCAGTCATTAGAAGCCAATATGATTTATCTTTCTTCCATTCATCATCCTGACTCAGTCGGTGAACAAAAAAGATACCACACAAGTTTAGTCACGGCTGTCCTAGGTGCTAAAAGTAAATGGTATGTACATATAAAGTAAAATATGTGTGGGTTTGGGTTTGTTTTGAAATAAACGTTTGATAGATTAAGAGAGAAAATTTTCCTGCATTAAAAAAAAATAGTCCTCAAACACCCACTTTTATTGCCATTGTGGATATACCCGTGGGGAAAAAGAGTACAATTCCTTTTCCCACGTGTAAGTTACATGTTTCTTTGGAGCTTATAGTGTCGGGGAGAGAACAATAAGTAAGCAAGATATGTAATATCTGGTGATAAGTGCTATGGAGAAAATAAAAATATATTAAAGAGGATAGGGATAGGGAAGGCCAGAGGCAGATGGTAATTTTAAATAGGAAGGCCTGAGTAAGTACCATTTAAGCAAAAACCTGAAGGAAGTGAGAGACCAAGGTTCTGCACAAGTCCAGAGGCAAGAGCATGTCTGGTGCTCTTGCCTCAGGGAAGCCATGGAAGGTCATGAGGCATGAGAAAGGGAGAGAGAATAGTCAAGAGATATGATCAAAAGGTAATGGGGAGAGCTAGCTTGTGTTGTGCCTCGTGTGCAGTTGTAAGGACTTTTTACTTTTACCCTGAGATTAGAAACTGTTGGAAGAGTTTTGAGCAGAGGAGTTAGGAGGATCCTTCTGGCTGCGAGACTGAGAGAAGATAGTAGGGAAGCCAGTTAGGGAACCACTGCAACAACTCAGAAATGAGCAGCTTGGGCTCACACGGTAGGACAGGTGGTGAGAAGTGGTCAGATTTCCAATCTGAAGGTACAGAAAGTATTTGGAAGATAGAGCTGACAGAATTTCCAAGTGGGTAGGATATAGTAAGCAGAATGAAGAGAGAATCCCGCATAGGCCAAGATAAAGGAAAAATGTGGCGGGGAAAACTAGGACTTTGATATTGGCCTTTTTTTTTCTTTTAGATATCTACTAAAATCTAAGAAAAGATGTTGTGTAGGCACTTGGATAATGAGTGTAGGGGTCAGGGAAGAGGTAAAATTGAGAAACTATGCATAAAGAGTAAAGCTATGAAGTGGATGAGATCCCTGATAGAGTAAGTTGGTGAAAAGGAAAGTTTAAGGACTGGGCTCCAGGATATTCCCATGTTCAGATTTGTAGGATTAAAAAAGAACCAAGAGAGGAGATGCCAAGTGGAATCTTGGAATGCCAGTGAAGCAAAAGGAAAACCAAGTATGGTGCCCTGGAAATCAGCTGACAGAACATTTCAAGGAAGGGGAAGTCATCAGTTGATCAAATGCTGTTACTGGATCGAGTAAGATGAGGCTTGAGATTGGTCATTGGTAACATTGAAAAGGAGTTTTGGTATATAGTGCTAGAAGCAAAGGCCTGATTGAAGATGATTCAAGAGAAAATGTGAGAAAATAAATTGCAGATTGCAAATGTAGATAAATCTTTTTATCACTAAGGGAAGTGAAAAAAGGAATATTAGCTAGAGGGAGGTGTGAGGTCAGAGTTGTTAGGGTTTTTTTAATAGCACAGGAGAAATTGCAGCATATTTATAATCCTGACGGGAATGTTTTGTGAGGGAAAACTTGATGATACAAGAGAGTCTTTTGTGTTTTAATGCCCAAGAGAAATGAGATCCCACAGAGGATCTGACCTCAGATCATCTGTAGCAGCAGAAGAGAAGGCAGAGGATATGGTCCAGGTGGAGGCATCTAGGTAGACGTGGCAGGAGGTTGTAGTCTTTCTTTGCTGATGTTTCTCATTTCTCTGTGAAGTAGGAAGTAAGGCCATCAGCTGGAAGTGAGAATGGGAAAGAGGTGCTGGCTGATGGATGAGAGAGGAAAGTAGGTATGCAGTAGTCCTCCAGGGGAATAGAAGTCTGAATAGACTGGAGTAATGTGGCAGGAATGCTGGCCAACTCTAAGGTCCAACTTAAAGTTTGGAGTCATAAATGTAAAGTGAGATCAGTCAGCAGGGTTGCCCCCAAGCCATTTATACTGGCATAGGTGTGTGTGGAGAGAAGACCAAGAGTTGGAATGAAACAGATGCTTTTTTCCAGATAAGTACAATGAATCAGGTAAGAAGGAAGGGAGTTGACAGTACATGCAAATGAACATAACAGTGGACCATGCAGTCATTCTGCCTAAAAAGGGAAAGATGAGGCATGAAAGATTGTGAGGGACAAGAAAAAAGTTGTAAGATCAATAAATTGTATAGGTCCTGGTGGAATCAGATAGTTGTTGGGAGTTGAGGACCCAGACCCAGAAAATGGGGTCCTGGAAGTGGAAATTAATGGAGAGAATATACTTAGTAATAATGGCAAAGTCTCTCAGTATCAGCATGGGAGTGAATGGCTGAAATAGAATGGATAGAATGGATAGATTCACTGAGAAGGGGAGTTCGGGGAGTTCAAGGAACTGAGAGGCCAGGATATTAGAGTAAAAGCCATCAAGGATTATGACAGGAGTGCTGCTAGAGGATGTTTTAGGAGCTACAGTCTTAAATGAATGAGGGGAGGTGAACTGGGAAACATGAGGCAAACGCAACAAGGAGAGTTAGTGGCTGGTATCTGATGACGTGAAAATCAAAGCTGGAGATTTTAAGGAGGAGGAAAGGAAGAATGTTCTAGAAGCAGCCATGGGACCAAGGAACAAACTCTCCTATCTATAGTTCAAATGTAGGAAAGGGGTGGGGGAATCCAGAGCCACCATTTGAAAGAGCTACATAGGAGCCAATGCTTCATAAGCAATTTATTGACAAATGGAAATTAACATAATACAACTTAAGTTGGGGAATTCTGAGGAAATCACAAAATAAAGTTTGTTTGTTTAACATGGTTAACTAAGGAATTCTAGTTCCTAGGCTAAGTGGGTTCTGAAGGAGGTGGTGTGCCACTGATTATAGGAGGTTGTTGTTTAATAGGCGACTCTCCAATGACTAAGGTAAGACTGAAGTCTTCTCTGTGGCAAATGGCAAGTACATTAGCTTAATGAAGAAAAGTGGATGCTAGAAATATTTTTTTAAATGGGTTTTTTGGCTGAGAGAAGCACATGAGCAAAGCAGTGTGAATAGAATTTGGTAGTTGAAGAAGCCAGTATAGATTTGATCATGATAATGCTAGAATGGATTATTCTAGACCTGTTCTTGGAGTTCTAGAAGATCGCTACAGAAATTTCTTTGGCAACATGAATTTCCTTCAGTTTCTGCTTTTTTGTTCTGCATTTCTAAATGTGACATTTTATTATTGAGTGTTGAATTCTTTTTATCACTGTTGATATAATTTGGGGAAGGAATCAATAGTTTTCAAAAATTCTTCACCATACATTTCTCTCATTTTAAATCTAGATTTTACTTTGCTTGCAATGGACATGCCCGGCACAGCTCCGTCAGATCTTCAGCCTCAGCCAGTTACATCAGTGGTGCAGCTTTTTGGTTGGGATGATGTCATCTGGCCCCAAGTTGTAGCAAGATATTTAAGTCATTGCCTACAAAATAGGTAAGTGATGAGATTTCAGGTGCGCACAGTAATAGAAACTCATGACGGTAGACTAGGAAAGTAAGAATCTTCACAAATAAAAACTGAGCTTACTACATATAGTCTCACTTGGGTGGTTTTTTACTTTGGGATATATCAGCATTTGACATTGGAGGTCTTTTATTTTATTTTATTTTTTTATTTTTATTTTTTTTAAAGATTTTATTTATTTGACAGAGAGAAACACAGCCAGAGAGGGAACACAAGCAGGGGGAGTGAGAAAGGGAGAAGCCGGCTTCCCGCCGAGCAGGGAGCCCGATGTGGGGCTCGATCCCGGGTCTCTGGGATCATGACCTGAGCCGAAGGCAGTTGCTCAACCAACTGAGCCACCCAGGCACCCCTGACATTGGAGGTCTTTTAAAAACAAAAAGCAAAACTTGCTGTTTAACCCCTTTTTCAAAACTAGTTTTGTAGGACTACCTTACTCCATCCCGAAGTGACTGTTCTATACACCTTTGTGAAAGAAATTATGCAATTAATATTGCTGATTCTGTAGGATACTAGTATATTATTGTATTTTGAGAATCAACGATGGCTTTCCGTTTCACAGTTAGATTTTTAAAAACTTGTCATTTAACTTGTGCAGTTATGAACAAGACCCTTCATCACTCTGAAAATTGGTTTCCTTATCTGTGTCTCCTGCTGTGTTACCTAACAGATCTGAGGAACCCCAATAGAAAAAATACACAATAAATAAAGTTAAAATAGAAAGAGTGTAATCAGGAAGATTTGAATAAGAATATAAAGCGAGGGAAAATGCAATGAATACTCAAACCTTAGAGACCCCTGTAGCTCCTGTCCAAGCTGCTGGTCAGAAAGAAAGGGGATGCTGGTGGTAAGGTGTTCTTCTCCTAAAAAAGCTCACCAAGCAGACATTAAGTCACACTCTCATTGGCTTTCATTCGTAAAGTAAGGGGAGTTTGACTTGGATTATTTTTAGAATCTCTTCTAGCTTGAGAATTCTGTAATAACAAACATTATTAGTATTTATTAAATACTTTTGCTGAAACTATCTCCTGAAACTAACTTATTTGTTTAGTTCCTGAAACTAACTTACTTGGTTTAAAAAATAATATTTCGTATATAATAAGTTGAAACTGAAATACAAAAATGTTAAATAATTTGGGGAGGGTCGTATAGGTAGTACATGATGAACCTGTGTTCTGCACTGTGTACTCTTTGTTGCAACTTATTTTCAGAATTTTCCAAAACAGTATTTTTTTATTTTCAGAATTTTCCAAAACAGTATTTTTTTAAAGATTTTTTTTATTAGAGAGAGAGCTTGCATGTAAGTGTGTGCAGACACGTGGGGGAGGGGCGAGGGAAAAGCAGGTCCCCACCGAACAGGGAGCCTGACATGGGGCTCAATCCCAGGACCCTGAGATCATGACCTGAGCCAAAGGCAGATGCTTAACTGACTGAGCCACACATGCGCCCACGAAACTTTATTTTAGAGTAATGATTTATATAGCACTTTATGGTTAGCTTAAGACCACCCTTATCCTTTCTACCCCCGATTATAAAATCAGTAGATATCAGATTTCGCCAAGCTTTTGGCTTCATAGAAAGATTTTAATTTTGGTTTGTCTTTCTGTCAGTTGTTACTTTGGAATTCTTTAATAGTTGACCGCCCGTGAGGTGGGGTAGCGGGAAAGAAAGGAATGGGAATCGGAATGGGATTGGTTAGAAGACCCACGTAGAAATATCCTTTGTTCTTAACTTTTTTCTTACATAAATGGTCATGACTTCTACTCTTTTTATTTACTTTAAGGGCCACTATTTTTTTTTCTACTTTCTACTTCATTATCATCTTGCTTTGCTAGTTATTAGCCCCTTCGTCCATTTTCCCATTTTAACCTTATTCTCTCTTCCCTCTTTCTCTTGGCATAACCCTACACATGTGCCATTCATCAGTGGAAAGAGGAAAATTAAAAATTAGAAGATTACAGATGAAAGCAAGAATATTTCTGTAAAACTTCTTTTTGAGTGTATCTGTAGTGTTTATTTTCAACAGTGCCTATCTGCATTAATGTGTGTATAAAATAAGGGAGGTCAAGAAGTGAGGTATGTTAGAAGGTTTTCCTTCCTTTCTTAGTCTCTCTGTACTCAGGGAACATATTGTCAGGTTTTGGTTTTGGTTTTGGTTTTTAATATCCATCAACTTATTTTTACAGCATGTTATGTGAAGCACTTTCTCATACAGGCTGTGTATCTTTTCAAGCCTTAACTGTAAGATCATGGATTCGTTGCATTTTGCAAATGTACATAAATAACCTCTATGTGCCTGATGATTTGTTCATTGATATAAATCCTGGACAGGCCGTTGGTAAGTATCTTAGGCATTGTACTTTCTAGATATCTAAGTATGTTTAAATCTTCCTCTTTCATTACACAAATTAATAGAAAAGATACAAAATATACTTGTAATATTATATAAAATATCTTTATAATATGTATAAATAGTAACTTATTTCCTTTTGCAGCCTCTTTCTTTTCTTGATATTTTCCTGTTACCATATATGACAAATTTCTCTTCTATAAAGATAAAAGAACTTGTTTCCTTGGAAGCCAGGAACAAAAACTTACTCTTCAGTGACAAGCTATTTTTTTACCCTGAAGAAACTGATCACACAAAAATAAATAATCAGATATCATACTGTTAACACCTTAAAAAGAAAAATATCCAATTATGAATAATTCTCTCCCATTTTATATTAGATATTTTACTTCTCTTTTGCTTTACTATTATTAGTCACAGGTTGATGCTTGTACTTTATTTATTTTTAAAATGTCCATACAGTTTTAGTTGTCTACAGGACATGGCTTTTCATAATGCTATTCTTTATGGCTATTTATAAATCAGACAAAGGCCAGACTAAAAAAAAAAATGCTCCACATTTACTTTGATATCTTACTGTGTCATTTAGCCTTACATGAATACCTTTTGGGTCTAGGATATTCACAAGTATATGTTTGTTTGATTTTAAATAAAACCTTTCCTTAGAGACTTAATTGAAAGTTCTTAATTATGTGGAAGTTTGAATTAAAAAAAAAAAAGATGTTACAAAATGAATGCTGCATTCCCTACTCTCCTCTCTATATATGTGTGTGATATAAATGTATGTAATAAACATAAATATTGTGTTGTTTTTATTTAACAGAAAAAAAGTACTTGGAACAGTTGACTGAACTGACAAGGTTGCTATTTAAACTCTCAGAAGTAAAGAATATTTTCTCAAAGGCTCAAGTTGAATGTTTACCCAGTCCAGAAGACCCTACGAAAGCACTTGTTCTGTTTTTTGAGGTAGTTCTCATTTATAAGTATAATTGTCCAAATCAGTTATAATTATTTTTTCTCAAAAACTTGAAGTGTTTATGAAGTTTTTCTATAAAATGAATTATTTTAAATTGAATCATATTATTGTTTGCCTGGTATTGTAAATTTCTGGAAGAATAAAAATGTGATTCTGTGGTTTTAGTACAATTGACTCTTAAGGACAGCAGAAATAAATGCATTTAATGAAAAATAGTGACTAAAAAATGCTACACGGTGGAGACACCTGTGTGGCTCAGTCCGTTAAGTGGCCAGCTTGTGATTTCAGCTCAGGTCATGATCTCAGGGCTGTGAGATGGAACCCCACAGCAGGCTCAGCACTCAGCATGGAGTTTGCTTGAGATTCTTTCTCTCCTCTGCCCGCCCCCCATGTTCATGCTTGCTTTCTCTCTCTAAGAAAATAAATAAGTAAAATCTTAAAAAAAAAAAAAAAAAAGAATGGTACATAATACCCTCACACTAAGGGCTTCTGTCAATTGTAGGAATATCCTATTGCTAAAACTGCTGGGTAGCAATATTCTCCAGGTACTTGGGAACTAGATTGCCTTGTACATGTTCCCATAATAGTTCTGACTTAATGCTTACCACCCAGCAGCAAACAGTAAAATTTAAAGTAAAATTTTATTTAGCATAACACCAACTGCTTCATATCATTAGGGTTGGGGCTTTGTTTAGTTTTGTCCCCACAATAAATAGTCCCTTTCAATATTTGATTTTTAATTATTAATCTTGTAGGAATTTCTATTATGTGGTATTTGCTTTACAACCTTGTTGAAGTTGTTAATGTGTTTAGATTAGTGTTTTTGTAAGCTATTCACACGAAAAGTTGATTTGTTTTCCCTCAAAGTGTTTGATAGTAACATTGTTGAAAATAAATGCAACCTATAAGCTCATTCCGTAAATGTGAATTCTTCCATTTGTTTCCATTAAGTTAAAAGTACAGTTGTATGGTGATTAGTGATAATCATATAAATCCTAAACATATTTAGTAATAGTTTATGCAGCTATAAAACAGACATTTCTTCTGAGAGTTCATTTAGTAGTTGATTTAATCTTAACCTGTACTTAAACACTTTTATGCTAGAAACCATACTGGATAAGAAAGGGAGGTAGAAGTTATTGATTTCACTATTAGTTTTCAGAGTCTACTAATTTAAGCCAGTCTGAATTAATTGTTCTTTCGTTCATCACTCAGTAAATAATAGTTGTGCTATTAGCTAAATGCTAATAGCTAAATGCTAGATAGTATTATGCTAGAATTTCTTAGGGATTTGAAAAACCAGACAAAGTAGCCCTTGATCTCAGAGAACTTTTTACTTATCTGAGAATACAAGATAAACACAAAGGTTAAAATCATAAGATAGTGTATGCTAAGTGCCAGTTAGTTGTTAGATCATTCAGTAGGTTCATAATTCAGAGCATCTTGGTTTAAGAAGTTTGGATTTTCTCCAGTGAACAGTATGAAGGCTGTATACATTTTTAATTAAATCTGATTTGATCACATGAGTTTTTAAGAAAACTGGTAACAGTAGAGTAGATTAAAGGTGCCGAAGAACAGTTGACCAGAATCTAGTTAGATTTAGAAGGAATTAAAAATTGAATTATGGGATTTTTGAAAGGATGTGAATAAATACTGTGTTTAACCAGAAGAATGATGATACCTTAAGAAGAAATAGGAACATCATGATTTAGGTTGAGGGAGAAGTAGGTGAGGAGTTCAGTTTTAAACTGGTTTAGTTTGAGATTGTGTGAGAGGTCACCAAGATGATTCCCAAGTGCTGTGTGATTTGCTGCGAGGACTCAGAATTCAGCATATAGTTGGACTCACAACTATGACTTATTATAGTGAAAAAATCCAGAGCACAGCCAGCAAAGAAAAAAGGTACATGGGGTGAAGTCTTGCAAAGTGTGGCTTGCAAGGATCATCTCCCAGGAGCTTCACCAAACATGCTTAATTCTTCCAGGGAGGAATTATGACAACACGTCTTCAATGCTGTCTGCTGGGAAGACTCATTAGTGACTCAGTGCCTACCTTTTTTAATGGGGACTGGT
>PITA01032916.1:0-13384 GCA_004023965.1 Spilogale gracilis
ATGTAGGTTTGATTTACTGGTTAAGGCCTCAAACAGACCTAATATCGATTCTTGTCTGCCCAGTTACTCAGTTAGTTAATTTGTCAAGTTAGTTGCCCTTTCAAGCCTGTTTCCTCATCTTCAAGTGGGTCTAATGAGGGTACCTATGTCCTTAGATCCTTGTGTAGATTAAGTGGGAAGAGATCTGTGAGGCTCTTGGTGGGTACCTGCCCATGATAACAGCACATGAGATAGGAGCTTCCCTTAGGGATGCTGGTGAATTTGCTCCTCCTCACACAGTTGTCAGCTTGTCTACCTCTTGAGACTCATATGTATGCTCATCAGAGAATTTTTGTAGGAATTAAAGGTGAGGTGGGAACACACAGGAGTCATTCTTTGGCCTTTATTATCGAGAATAAGAACCTGCACATCTTTACCTTAAGATGAGAAAAAAAATCCATGTTGGTGTAACTTTTATCTGTCAGTTCTAATTCTCCTCCTTCAGGTGCCATACAAGACAATGGATCTTTTGTCCACATGATGGGCCCTTTGGACATGTGGTCCATACATACAATGGAATATTACACATCCATCAGAAAGGATGAATACTCAACTTTTGCATCAACATGGATGGGACTGGAGGAGATTATGCTGAGTGAAATAAGTCTAGCAGAGAAATCAGTTATCATATGGCTTAATTTACTTGTGGAACATAAGGAATAATATGGAGGACATTAGGAGAAGAAGGCAAAGTGAAGGGAGGGAAAATCAGAGGAGGAGATAAACCACAAGAGACTATGGACTTTGGGAAACAAATTGAGGGTTTTATAGGGGAGGGGGTGGGGGATGGGTGGGCCTGATGGTGGGTATTAAGGAGGGCATGTATTGCATGGAACACAGGGTGTTATAAGTAAACAATGAATCTTGGAACATTACATCAAAAACTAATGATGTACTATATGGTGACTAACATAACATAATAATAATAAAAGAAAGAAAGTAACTTCACTCCTTATTACATCCTTCTTTACTAAGAACTTTGTCTTTCATAGTGTAATAAGATTATACTAAGATTCATCTCTAGGCTCCTAGATTTTATCTGCTTTTAGGCTGAAATATCCATGTCTGCAGCTTCCAAATTCTCTATAGAAAGACAAAACCATAGCCACAAATCAATCTGCATAAATATACTGAGTGTTGTTATATGTGAAGCAACTGGAGAAGAGGATTAGCCATACCCTTTATAACATCAAAGCAAATTTTTTGGGACTGACAGTTGAGGGTAATTCTGTCTGCATGTGTGAGGGATGGAGGGGGCTCAGGGTTGGAGGCTGAGATGGGCCCTTAGGGTTTACACCACTGGAAGGAAGATGTTCCTTTCCTTTTGAACCCCTCACTGATCCTGGCTGCTAAGGCCACCAATCAAGGCTGCATGATGGTTGCTGTCTGTTCTTTACTCTTTGTTTCATATGGACTGTTAGGTCCATCCAATATAGACCCAAGGACAAGCCTCAAGGACAGGAAGAAGTTCCATCTTCTCACACTCTATTTCTTACTCAGTGATCTATCTTTTCTTAAGATGATGAGATTTTTCTTTTCCTGTCAGTGGCTACTATCTTAACCCACAGGGGTGTGGCCTCTCCCTACACTCTGAAAAGGTCTGAAACATTACAGCACAAGAGCCCAGCATCCCTCCAAGGATGTGCAAAGGGTACCCTTTGGCCGGTTTTGGTCATATACCTCATTTGTCTTCCAGTCTCTGTAGCTAGAGGGTTGGGGTTCTATGCCTACGGCTTAGGTCACATGCTCAGTTTCCTGGTTAAGAGATAGGATTTGCTATTTGACGAAAGAATCAAGAAATGACCACGATTTCTGACTTACTTATCCCCTGCTCTTCACATTTGTTGCTGTTGCTTTTGATAGCCTGATGTCACACAATGTCACACACATTCTGACCAATGCACAAAATCACCACCACCATCATCACTACCATCACCAAAAAAGCTTCTTAAATACCTTATCAGGTACTACCTGAGAGCTATGCCATTTATTATTCCTAGCAACCCTATGAATAGTTGTAGATGGAACAAAGGTTGCCTTCTGAAAGAAAAATTATAAAATCAACACCAGGAGATCAGAGCAAGGCAATGCAAAATCTTCTTCAACAGAAAAATGTTTGCTGGTCTAAAAGATTTGAAGAAACTCAATTGAACATGTTAACATTTCCAAGAAAGAGAATGAAACCATTGGAAAGGAACTTGGGAAGCTAGAGAGCTGAGGTTTGTAAGGAGGCAACCTCACAGGGCCCCCAGAGGTGGTGTCTAGGGAGAGGACCTGTGAATGTTTTTGTACCAGTGGCCGCATTGTCTCTGATGGCCTTGAAAGAGGTGTTTCACATAATCCTTGCTCTGATTCTATGTCCATCAATTGACCTCTTGACTATAATTTGGCTTCTTCTGTAAGCAGTGGTCATGATGATGTAATCTTGAGGTTTCTATTACAATTAAAGTCTTCCTTATCATTTTAAAAGTTGACATTCCAGTCACTGCGGTGAGCTTGGTGAGTATGATTCCATTCTGAGAAAGATGTGGGCTTTTAGCGTGGGCTGTAAAATCATGTCATTGTCATAAAACTGATGGCCAGACCTTAGATCACAGTTAAATGTCCAATGTCAATATTCCAACGTCAAAATTCCAATATTCCAATGTCTGTCATTCTGTCCTTTGGACACATTTGTTATACTAAATACCCTAGCTAGGACCAACAATTTTCCTTCCTATTTTAAATCTCTCTAGGTATCAACCTCATTTTTGAGATGGGGAAATAGAAGCTTAGGGACACTGAGTGATTCCTTGAAAATCACATTGTTGTGATGAAGCAGGTTTAGAATCCAGGCTCTTCTTATCAACCCTCAGGTTCTCCCTCCTAGCTAAAATTCATCTTCCTTGGGCCTAGTATTTCTCTTAAACAATAACCTAACATTGCATGACATATTCAGTGAGAACATTGCCTTCCAATGCTCCTACTGTTTACAAGTAAATATTTCTATAAAGATCAGTCACCATCTTTGTGACCATGTATGAACTGTCACCAAACATAACATAATGCCCAAGGTCCCATAACTAAAGGCATTTTCAGAGAAGTATGTAAAGTGCAGGTGCTTCAAATACAGAACGTCCTCTGTCACTGGCAGTTCTTTTCCCTAGGGAGACAGACAGGTGCAGAAAGATAAAAGAATAAAAGTCAAGGGTTTGCAGGGGTGAAAACCAAAGGGGCCAGTTGCTGCATAAAAGATATTGGAAAGTTCTTCCCAATCATCCTCCGCCATCCACATAGACTGTATGCTCCCTTGAGAGGAAAGGGCCAGACCAGACAGATAGGGAAGCAGCAAGCTGTGGAAACCATCTGTAAGTGCTGATGGGACCTTCGGCAGGAAGGCCAACTGGGATCTGTTCCTACTGATCTGTAAATCCAGCTTTAAAAACTGTTCCCTGCAGGAGGCCTGGGGATGGGTTAGAATATTTTCGGGTCAATTTCAGCAACAACTGAAAGAGTGTATTGTAGCTGGGCAGGAGGAAATGCCAGGTGGACCCCCTGCAGAGGACTTTCCTCAGGTCTCATCTCAGACGTCACCTCTGCAAGAAGGTCCTACCTGCCAGGTGCCCTGCCCTGAATTATATTTCTCTATTTATATATTTCAGAGATCCACCAACTAAACCTTACTTACTTAACTTCTCTCAGCTGAGGTGTAAGCTTCATGGGGGCAGAGTCTTCATTTGTCTTTTCTTGTCTTTACATGAGTACAGAGTCTGGCATAAGAGGGCTGCTCTATAAATACTTGTTGATTGATTGATTACATGAATGAATGAATAAGCAAGTGAACTAATGAGCGAGCAGACAAGACTGGCAAGGGATGGCGAGGAACCACTGTGAGTGGAGGGAGCTCAGCACTTGAAAGTGTACCCATCTGATCCCAATCTTGATCCTAAGGTAACTGATATATGATCTTAACTTAGATGGTTTGGTTCCTCATCTCTAAAAATCTCTTTCATGGAATTATTATCGATACTGAACAGCAGAACAATGCAGGTACGTTGCCATTTGCAAGGTGACTGGCACAGTGGCTGGCATATAGGGGTACAACTGAACAGTCATGTCACTGCCTTCCCTCCAAGTATATAGTACACGTCTGCCTCATGATCGGCAAGTCTCAAGTCAACATGAGCTTCTAGTCCCACATGTCCCCACTTGGGATCTGGAGATGAGTAAGTTTCAAACTTTGCCCTCAAAACTCACAGTACCATTTATTTAGAAACATACAAATCAAGTTTGGGGATGGGGGTGGCATTTTCCCCATTACTTAATTATATAAGCACCCACTTCATATCTCACACAAGTATTTAAGTTTATCTCCAAACCAAGCTTAAGAGATAGGTACTATTATCTTCATTTTGCAGATGAAGAAATTGAGGTTTGGAGAAGTGAAGGAACTTGTTCAAGATCACACCATGAATGGGCAGCTTGCTACGGGCCCCAACCCCTTCAATCTATGTTCCTTGAGCTGTGTTTCACACCTGCCCGGTCCTTAGAACACCATTGGCGACTTCAGAGGGAGTGTTATTTGCTTACCTATTTACACAGGCAATGTGTAGTCTCCTGATTCGAACTGAATCTTTCTTCTTGGAGTCCAAGGAGGTTTTGATATATGCCTGCTTTTATTTAAGCTTTTGGCTGTGACAGCTTGGTTTATTTCATTTATTATAAAGGATGTGCACATATTATGTATTATGCTCTAGGGAAATGTAGTGAATCATCCTGTGATTCAAAATATCAAACTAGTGGTTTTTTGAACTGCAGCCATCTTTTGGTGCAATCATAGTTAAACCGTTTGGAAGTTTTCCCTGATAGCCATTTTGTTTTATGGTGACAACCTACAAACTGAACTGAAAATAATAATAAAACGTATTGAGGATAAACTATACTTACACATAATACCATCTCAAAAATTAAATGCCGAGTGAAAGAAGCTAGGCACAAAAGGTTCCACACCGTATGATTCCACTCATACAGAGTTCAAAAACAGGCAAAGTTGTTCTATGGTGGGAGAAGTCAAGATGCTGGCTATCCTGGGCTTTGGCAGCATCCAGAGGGGTGTGAAGATGACCACTGGGTGCTTGTAATATTTTATTTTTTGATCTGGGTGCTGGTTACATAGATACATTCATTTTGATATATGAAAATATGTTCATTTTGGTATCACTGAGCTGTGTGCTTAACATGTGTGCATTTCTCACATGCATTGTATAATTTAATAAAAGTTAATTAAAAGTTTTTGAACACTACTGTGAGCTAAGCACCCAATAGGTGTGTGATATGAGTTGTCTAAAATGTGCACAACTTAATAAATTCACAATGATAATCTTAACAGATTTTCGAAGTATTTTTTATACCTATTTAATAGAGGTAGAAACTGAAGCTCAGAGAATGAACACACTCAAGATCACATAATGAATAAATGAGAGTTGAGCTTTCAGATCTCAGAAAACTGACTCTATAGACCCCTCACCTTTCTTTTCATGGCATTTGAATTTAAGTTATATCATGAAATTGTTTAGTAGTGTACCAGTCCTTTTGAGAACCTTGTCACTGAGACTGGTGACAAAAGCAAAATTCTGGGCAACATAATTTTTTATTTTATTTTATATTTTTAAAAATTTTTATTTATTTATTTGACAGAGAGAAACACAGCTAGAGAGGGAACACAAGCAGGGGGAGTGAGAGAGGGAGAAGCAGGCTTCCCGCCAAGCAGGGAGCCCGATGTGGGACTCAATCCTAGGTCTCTGGGACTATGACCTGAGCCAAAGGCAGTCGCCCAACCAACTGAGCCACGCAGGTGCCCCTGGGCAAGGTAATTTTAAAAAAGTGAGCTTCAGTTCGTTAATGTGGGGCTTTATAAGGGCTGACTCACAAGGAAAACGATTTAAATTGGTGTAGAAATCAAAATGGTCATGATTCAGGAACGTTGCTGGCAGAAGAAATGAGGAGATGGGCTGCCCTACTGTAGGTGAGCTCAACTGAACAGTCCATGGCTTCCAGGGACGGAAGATCTGTGGAGGGGTTTTCAGCTCCCTTCCAACAGGGCAGGTCTTTCAGCTTTTACTTGACCACCTAATCCCTTCTTCCCTTGGTACGACGCTTTACAGTTAATACAATACTCTCCCAGTCCCTATGTCCTCTGTCAGAGACAGAAGGAGGACCATTGCATCAATTCTGTAGACAAGGAGACAGCATTAGAAAGGCTGAGTGACTTGTTTCAGATAATACAGCTAGTAAGTGGGAACAAATAATTGATTGCACTAATTAATTAATTAATTCCTCAGAATTAATTTTGATTTAATTCTCATGATCTTTTCCCTATGCTACGCTGCCTCTTTCTAAGTGGCGGTTTACACCATAGAAGGCAGCCTCCTCAGGTTTTGAGTTATTCCAGTTGACTACTCATTAGACTGAAAGAGTTTTCCTTGTAGCTTCCAGCCTCTGGCTCTAGTTATGTCCTTAGGGGTCACCTAAGGAAACAAGAGGAATAGCTATTATTTAGGTGGGGCTAGCCATGTGCCAGGCACTTTGCATGTTTTCCCTTTTAATTCTTATTAGCATCCTTCAAATCAGATACTACTTTTTCTCTGTATTTATGAATAAAAAAATTGAGGGTCAGATAAGGTAAAGTTAGGTACTATTTGTTTTATTTCTACTTTAAGGAAATTGTGCATCAGAGAGGTTTATAACTTGCCCGAGCTCACACAGCAAGTAGATGGCAGGTTTGAAACTGAGGTTCCGAGTTCAAAGCTCATGGTTTTTGAATCTCTCCAGTTTGTCCCCTCTCTTCCTTAGTTCAGTCTGTTAGATGCTGGAACACCTGCCAGCATGCCCTGACTCCCACTTGCATCCCAAATTTTCATTTCTCAGCTAACCTTCCTGTGGACACCTGTTGTTTTTCTGCTCTGCATTCCTCCTCTGCCTACGTGGCTCCCACAGGAACTGCCATATTTGTACATGATCCTGCCCCCGGTCACAACTGATTGGTTCATGTAGTTTCCTGGTCCAAGCTGGGCAGTGAGTTGTAATTTCCTTCCCTATATTGCCAAGGCCTTATGGACCATCTATAGTAATCTGACTTATGTTAACTCAACTAAGTAGACTCAGAAACAAATAACCTAAACAAATAACCTGGATTGTTGTATGCTTCTTAAGAGTTTTCCTCTTTTTTTTCCTCCTGAAATAATTTTATTAAAAAAAATATTTTTTAAAGATTTATTTATTTATTTGACAGAGAGAAACACAGCCAGAGAGGGAACACAAGCAGGGGGAGTGAGAGAGGGAGAAGCAGGCTTCCTGCCGAGCAGGGAGCCCGATGTGGGGCTTGATCCCGGGTCTCCAGGATCATGACCTGAGCCGAAGGCAGTTGCTTAACCAACTGAGCCACCCAGGTGCCGCTAAAAATTTTTTATTACATTATTTTATTTTCTCAGTGTTCCAAGATTCACTGCTTATGCCCCACACCCAGTGCTCCATGCAATACATGCCCTCAGTACCCACCACCAGGCTCACCCATACCCCCACCCCTTCCCCTCCAAGACCCTCAGTTTGTTTCTGAGTCCAAAGTCTCTCGTGTTTCATCTCTGTCCCTGACTTACCCCACTTCCCATTTCCTTTCCTTCTCTTACCGTCCTCCATATTACTCCTTAAGCTCCACAAGTAGGTGAAACCATGGGATACTTGACTTTTTCTGCTGAGTGAAAGTTTTCCTCTTCTAATTAATAGAGAAGAATGTCTGCTAGAAGGCCTCTTATTAGCATCCTTTTCTCCAGATACAGGGCTACTTTCTACCCTTGACCATGAAGTGGTCCCTCTGTCAGTGCCAAGTTCTGACCTGCATTCAAACAGACCATCCTGATGTTTGCCCACCTTGCACTTCCAGTGGCGGTTCTTCTATCTGTAATGTAACCCTGCCTTGTTCCCTTAGTCCACACGTGGGGAGACCCCGCATCAGGTCCATGGCTCTTTCTTGAGACCCCACTTTGTGGCTCGTGTGCCTCTGTTTGTCCCTCACTCCTCCAGGATTTATACCAGAGGTCTGCTCAGAGAAGGGCCTTCAGAGAATTCAAATAAAACATCAAAATAGATGACTGGGAAAAAAATGGTTCAGAATGTGTGGCATTGTTTTTGGTGCATGGAAATCCCAGGGTGAGAGGTCTCCGCTCAAAGGAAGAATGTTCTCATACCAGAAGAGACTCAGTGCCGAGAAAGGAGTGAGCTTAGGTGTTCCAATGTTGGCTCAAAAGTGGACATCCACGTGGATGACCGCTAGACAGGCCAGGACAGTCAAGATGGTCAGACAACGGCCTAATTTGCTCTGCAGTGTCCACACTTTTTTGAACGTGGAGCCCACTAAGTAGTGTCCTTTAGATCACAGCTGTCTTCATCTTATCAGCTTGTCACAACAAAATGCCGTAATGGGAGGGGGGCTTGTGTAACAGTGATTTATGATCTCATGGTTTTGGGAGCTGGGAAGCCCAGCATGAAGGTGCCAGCAAAGTTGGGTTCTAGTGTGAGCTCTCTTTTTGGCTTGCAGACAGTTCTCTTCCTGCTGTATCCTGTGGAGAGAGACCAAGCAAACTCTGCTATCTCTTCTCATAGGACACTGATGTCAGGGCACCACCCTTATGAACTCATTTAACCTTAATTATCTCCTAAAGGTCACATCTCCAAATAAAGCCCACAGTGGGGATTAGGGCTTCCCCATGTGAATTCCGGGTAGGGGTGAGGTGGGACACCTTTCAGTCTATACAACAAATTTAGTTCTCAGTTCTCTCAATTTATGTGACAATTGAAGCAAATATTTCACAAATTATACTTCTGTTTTATTCAGTTATGCTTTGTTGTATTAAAATTAAATTAAAAATTTTCTGACTGTGGCCATGAAATTGAATTCATGTTTGCTTTGAAAAACACCGAGTCAGCCAAAAAAATGGGCAGAAGACATAAACAGACACTTCTCCAGAGAAGACATACAAATGGCTAACATACACATGAAAAAATGTTCATCATCATTGGCTATCAGGGAAATTCAAATCAAAACAGCCTTGAGATACCACCTTACATCAGTTAGAATGGCAAACATTGACAAGGCAAGAAATAAATGTTGGAGAAGTTGTGGAGAAAGGGGAACCCTCTTGCACTGTTGGTGGGAATACAAGTTGGTGCAGCCGCTTTAGAAAACAGTGTGGAGCTCCCTCAAAAAGTTAAAAGTAGAGCTACTCTATGACCCTGCAAATGCACCATTGGGTATTTACCCCAAAGATACAGATGTAGTGAAATGAAGGGCCACATGCACCCCAATGTTCATAGCAACAATGTCCACAATAGTCAAACTGTGCAAAGAGCTGATATGCCCTTCAACAGATGAATGGATAAAGATGTGGTCCATATATACAATGGAATATTACACAGCCATCAGAAAGGAAGAATACTCAACTTTTGCATCAACATGGCTGGAAGTGAAGGAGATTATGCTAAGTGAAATAAGTCAAGCAGAGAAAGTCAATTATCATATGGTTTCACTTATTCGTGGAGCACAAGGAATAGCATGGAAGACAGTAAGAGAAGTAAGGGGGAAATGTAGGGGAGGAATCAGAGGGGACGATGAACCATGAGAGACTATGGATTTGGGAAGCAGATTGAGTGTTTTAGAGGAGAGGGGGTGAGGGGATGGGTTAGCCTGGTGATGGGTATTAAGGAGGGCACAGATTGCATGGAACACAGGGTTTTATATGCAAACAGTGAATCACGGAACACTACATCAAAAACTAATGATGTACAGTGACTAATGTAACATAATAAAAAACCAAAACCAAAACCAAAAGAACCCCCACTGTGTTAGTTGGTGATGATGATGGGTATGGCCATGTAATAGTAGTAAATAGCTGGGGATATTTTTTGTAGAAGCTGAGACTTTTAAATCAAATGCATCACTTGTGAACAACAGGCCTATTTTCATCTTAGGGACACTACTAAGCTTATAACTGACCAGGTTTTTGCCTTGGCCACTAGAAAGCTTGGAACAAAAATCACTCACCTCTGGTACAGAATTGGATGGAATATAGTTATATGGACTTGTCTTTCCCCTGCCTTTCCTCCTCTTATCCCTGGTTTCTCCCCTTTATTGATTTAGTTTTCCTGCTGGACCATGTCTCTTGATAAGTGCTCAACACCCTTTGTGGTATGGAACCAACTGTGGTTAAAAAAAAAAAAGAAAAAAAGAGATAGAGAACCAAACATTGCTTAATGTCACAGCAGGGTATAATGCTGTAAGTATTATTACTCTTACTTTGTGTATAAAACGATGATTTTTCAGAGAGGTTGGGTGGCTTTCTATAGTTGTACAGCTTGTATGTGGGAAATCATGGTCTCAAAAACAACGGAGGGCGCCTGGGTGGCTCAGTGGGTTAAAGCCTCTGCCTTAGACTCAGGTCATGATCCTAGGGTCCTGGGATCGAGGCCCGCATCGGGCACTCTGCTCATCGGGGAGCCTGCTTCCTCCTCTGTCTGCCTGCCCCTCTGCCTACTTGTGATCTCTCTCTCTGTGTCAAATAAATAAAATCTAAAAAAAACCACAAACAAAACCAATGGATATTTCTTTGGAGCACTCCAGGGTGCCCACTTCTTCCTTGGAAGTGTCTTCTAGTTTTGAGAGTGTTGTATGCCTGGTCCACCTTCAGAGAGTGGGCGACAGCAGACATCCCTGATCTGTGTCCATATACACAGTCATCACTGAGCCTCCCCCAAGAAGCTCTTGCATGTGCCAACCGTTCCCTTCCCTTTCTTAGCAAATGGGGACCCTGGGGCTTGTGTGTTTCCTCCATCAGCAGCCATGGGTCTTTGCAGGCAGCTACATGCCCACAGGTAAGGATGGGGTCTCGTACCTGTGCCATCATGGTCTTGAGCTACTTAGATCAAAACAGGATATTCTCTACCTCCATTGTACCCAGAGCAGACAGTGGGCAACTCCATGGCAGGAAAGTGTCTCCAATTCTGGGATCAAGCACAGACCTGGGGTAGGTCAGTCTTCAGGGAGAGCATCAGTAAGCAAACAAAGACACCTCTTGTGATAATAATGGAAATAAAAACACTAATAATAATGACAGTCTTTATTACATAGTTGCTGAATCCCAGCTACTATTTTTAAAAAAGATTTTATGTATTTATTTGAGAGAGAGAGCGAGTGCATGAGCAGGGGGTGGGCAGAGGGGAGGGAGAGGGAGAAGCAGGCTCTCTGCTGAGCAGGGAGCAGGGAGCCTAATGCAGGACTCCATCCTAGGATCCTGAGATCATGACCCGAGCCAAGGGCAGACGTTTAACCGACTGAGCCACCCAGGTGCATCTTTAGAAAGCTTCCTGGATTTCTTTCATTGAATCTTCATGTTAACATGATGATGCATGAACTGGTTAGCTGTCTGTTTTAGAGATGGGCGCACACACTCACGGAGAGTTTAGGGAGCCCATGTGTTCCCATCCCACAGCTAGCAAGTCGTCCCCCAGAAGGTAAATGCTGGTGCTCTCACTCCAGAGCTTGAGATCTTCATTGCTGTGGACCCAGCCACATCATCCCCCCAGGGTCCTGTCCTGGGTCCTGGGACTGGGCTCAGGGGCCTCGGTGGAGTGTCTAACAGAGTTCACATTGACCCCTCTGATACCCCAGCATCCATCCCTGCGCATTGTATAGGTTGGATTCAGTTCTGAGAGCCTCTCAATGTTCTAATTACATTGTTGGCTTATGCTGGTTTGGTTTCAGGTTATGAGGCAAGAAGGAAACAGTCCTTAATTCCTGCCAGGCTGTTCTGCCCAGTGAGCCTCTTTCCCCAAGCGGGGTAATCTGGGGCATGCCTGAAACTCCGGCAGCCAAGGCTCTTTCCTGCCTTCAAAGGCCCACTTCGAATAAATGCCAGGACCCAGCAACAGATCCTGGTCCAAGACATGCAAACCGCGCAACGCAGGGCAGCCAAGGCCACTGAATACTGAGTTGAGATCAAGTGGTTTAATACCAAAGGAAAACATCTTCAAAGTTTTGTTAGAGAGAAAGCCAAACAGTGATAATATTGAATTCTCTAGCTTGCTAATTCATTTCTATTTGGTCAGCTATCGATAGGGTACGCTGTCTGAGTGCCCCTGCCCACAGGTTTATCGTCAAAGCCGTGAGTGTATTTACACCGATCAAGCCAACACCAGCCGTCGAACTTGGACCCGCTAAATATCGAGAGACGGATTTTTCTGTTCCAGGCCTGGGGGTCATCAATTTTGCATCATTTTTTTTTTTTTTTTTGTTAATCCTCAAAACTGCTCTCTCTGTTGCAATGTTTGGGGCCACACGTTATAGATTTGGGAAATGGAGTTGCGTGAGAAGGAAGAAAAGTAACACTTTACTGATGGTAGAAGGTAGAAGGGCTAGAGATTCTCAGTGCATGTCCCGAACCCAAGTCCAGCGCTCGGGAACCATGTCTCAGGGTCAAACAATCCCCCCTTTAGTTAATTAGTTAGTTATTGAATATATTTAATTATATTAATTATTTAATATGATTCATTATTTTAGAGAGAGAGCATGAGCAGGGGAGGGGAGAAGCAGAGGGAGAGAGAATCCCCAGCAGCTCCACACAAGGCTTAATCCCATGATCCTGAGATCATGACCTGAACTGAAGTCGCGTCAGGTGTTTAACTGAGCCACCCGGGCGCCCCAAGTACATCCACCCTTCAGTGTCAGAGGCTCGTGCTCCCCCAGCGCTCCACTTGGGGCCAGGGCGGCGGGTCGGGGGAGCGCGCTCACTGTGGGCACTGCTAGTGCTGATGAGTCTGGCTCCCGTGATCCTGCAAGACCCCATCTCCAGGCTCTTTCTCAGCAGCCTGTGTGTGCTTGTGCCCTGTGAGCAGAAGGGACGTGTGTATGGAGCTTGGGAACCTGCGATGTGGAGTCTGATGTAGAGATCAGCGTGGGGGAAGTTTATCTATCAGTCCTCTTGAGATGAAGGGAAAAAAAAATAAAAAAGAGCAATTGAACGGAAGGCAGAAGCAGGGCTGACAGATGGGGAAGTTAGGCTGTGTTAAGTTGCACAGATTTGCGATTGGTGACCAAGAGCGGTTAGCTTACCTTAATATAGGCAGGAAGGCGAAGGTGTTGAGGGAATGCTGGGAAGAAGTGGGGTGTGCAGAGTTATAGTGTAATTACAGAAATTGTGCAGGAGGGGGACGGATAACTGTAGCCGGTCTCCCCGGCTGGTCCTCCCTTGTCTACAGATGTCTCCTGGTGAGAACCGTGGAGGCTTGGTACAGCGGAGATGAGGGAAGGAGGAGGAAG
>PITA01032917.1:0-13381 GCA_004023965.1 Spilogale gracilis
CTTTTTGGGTGTTGAGTTTGAGTAGTTCTTTATAGATCTTGGATACCAGCCCTTTGTCTGTAGTGTCATTTGCAAATATCTTCTCCCATTCTGTGGGTTGCCTCTTTGTTTTGTTGATTGTTTCCTTTGCTGTACAGAAGCTTTTTATTTTGATGAAGTCCCAGAAGTTCATTTTCGCTTTTGTCTCCTTTGCCTTTGAGACGTGTCTTGAAAGAAGTTGCTGTGGCTGATGTCAAAGAGGTTACTGCCTATGTTCTCTTCCAGGATTTTGATGGATTCCTGCCTCACGTTGAGGTCTTTCATCCATTTCGAGTTTTCCTTTGTGTGTGGTGTAAGAGAATGTTTTGAGAGAGGCTTGGATGGCTATATATATCCCCCTTTGGACCGCCTTTGCCATATCCCTTAGGTTTTGGATTGATGTATCTTCATTCTCGTTGGTTTCCACGAAATGTTTAAGTTCTCTGATTTCCTGGTTGATCCAAACATTCTTGAGCAGGACAGTTTTTAGCCTCCAGGTGTTTGAATTCTTTCCAAGCTTTTTCTTGTGTTTGAGTTCCAGTTTTGAGGCATTGTGGTCAGAGAATATGCAGGGAATAATCTCAGTCTTTTAGTATCGGTTGAGCTTTGATTTGTGACCTAGTGTGTGGTCTATTCTGGATAAGGGTCCATGTGCACTCGAGAAGAATGGGTATTCTGTAGTTTTAGGGTGGAATGTTCTGAATAAATCTGTGAGGTCCATCTGGTCCAGTGTGTCATTAAGCTCTTGTTTCTTACTTTTCTGTTCAGATGATCTATCTATTGCTGAGAGTGGCATATTAATATCTCCTAGAATTAATGTATTTATATCAATATGACTCTTTATTTTGCTTAACAGTTGGCTTATGTAGTTGGCTGCTCCCTTGTTGGAGGCATAAATATTTACAATTGGTAGATATTCTTGGTGGATAGAACTTTTAAGAATGATGTAGTATCCTTATGTATCTCTGACTACAGTGTTTTGATTAAACTCTAATTTGTCTGTTATGAGAATGACTACCCCAGCTTTCTTTTGAGGCCCATTGGCACGAAAGATGGTTCTCCATCCCCTAATTTTCAGTCTGGATGTATATTTAGATTAAAAATGTGTCTCTTGTAGACCGCATATGGATGTGTCTTGTGGCTTTTATCCAGTCTGCTACCCTGTGCCATTTATTGGAGCATTTTGGCCATTCATATTGAGAGCGATTTATTGAAAGATACATTTTTATTGAGATCATGTTGCCTGTGAAGTTCTTGTTTCTATGATTGCCTCTGTAATTTTCTGTTCTGTGTCACTCTTGGGTTCATTCCTCTTTTATAGAACCCCCCTTAATATTTCTTGTAGTGCTGGCTTGGTGGTCACATAATCTTATAGACCTTGCTGTCTTGGAAGCTCTTTATCTCTCCTTCCATTTTGAAAGTCAACCTTGCGGGGTACATTGTCCTTGTTTGCATATTTTTTTCATTTGATTTCCTTAATTTGTCTTGCCAGCCCTTTCTGGCTTGCCAGGTTTCTGTGGACAGGTCTGACCTTATTCTGATGGTCCTCCCTCTATAGGTAAGGGATCTCTTCCCCCTTAGCTGCCCTTAAGACATATTCTTTGAATTTATGATTTGTGAATTTCACAATTATATCCCTGGAGGGTTTTTTAGCCTCATTGATCTTGGAGGCTGTCCTCTATGCCTCTAGGACACGAACACTTGTTTCATTCCCCAGATTATGGAAATTTTCATCCAGGATTTGTTCAACTATATCTTCTAGTCTTCTCTCTCAACTCCATCAGGGATCCCAATAATTCTGATATTGGAGTGTTTTATGGCATCTTTTATTTCCCTAATTTTATTTTCATGAGGTTTTAGCTGTTTGTTCCAAGACTTTTCCTCCTCCTCCTTCTCAATCAATCCGTCTTCTAGAGCACTAATGTGATCTTCTGGTTCACTTACCCTAGCTCTTAGAGTATTTATATTAGATTGGATATCACTGATAGCATTTTTAATCTCTGCCAGGTCGGCTTTCACTTCCACACTTAGAGATTCTATCTTGCCACCATTGGTCTTTTCCAACTTAGCCATTGCTTGGATGATTGCTACCCTGAATTTCATTTCTGTCATATTGTTTATGTCCATATGAAGCAGTTCTTTGACAGGGGTTGCGGTCTTTGAGTTTTTCCTCTCCTGGGTATTCCTTCTCCAAGGCTTCTTGGTGAGGGGTGGTTGAGGGGATGTATTGCTGAATATATCAAGCACAATCCAGGTGAGTTGCCCATTGGAAGGTTTCGGAGCAATCAGAAGTCCCCACCGAAAAGGAAGAAGAAAGAAAAAAGAGAGAGAAAAAGAGAAAAAAAAAGCAAGAAAAAACCCGGCCAAAGGGGGCCCCAGTGGTAAGATTTACATGGCACAAAAACAAAAAAGGAATAAATAAAAAGATCATCAAGAGTAAAAGAATAGGGAAAAAAGCAAAAAAGCAAATCCCAGCCCAAATGGCCCCCAAGAATAATAGTTATATAGTTCAAAGGCAAAAACAAATACATAGAAACACTGACAGAAGAATAAGATGGGAGGGTGTGTACAGACTCTCATTATGGGTTAGAAAAGTATTTCACTTCCTCCTGGGTGTATCTTTTTATTATTGTTAGAGGACTCCACTTGCTAGAGATTTAGAGAAATGAAAACTGGCTTATATATAGGGGTAGTATTGAATAGAAATGAAGGATTACCTTGAAGCTTATATCTATATGTATTTTTTAAAAAAGAAACAAACACAAGTATATGTATGAAAAAAGTTCAAGGTAAAAAGTTGTTATGGAATGTTGTATTAAATATCAGGTGGTAATAGCAAGTGGGTTAAAAAATAAAAGAACAAGAACCGTGAGAATGACTTTAAAATAAAAAAAAAGCCTTAAAAGTAAAAATGAAAAGAAGTTAAAAAAATAAAGTGAAAAGGTGTATCTTTAAAATGTACAGGTTTTTGTGTAGTAGTGGGAACTTAATATATTTTTTCCCCAATGTTGGGGTTTTATAATTTTATGGAGACTCTTTGGTCATTGTCCTCTTTTTCTTCTGGCTTGCCTTCTGTGGGAGAGGCCTACAGAGTTGTTTTTCAGTCAATCTAGGCTGAATACCCCTGCCCCCTATCAAGAGATTGGGCTCTATGGAAACTGTTTTTTCAGGCTTTTGTTCTCTGGAGGTTTTTGTTCTTTTGCAGCTTTTTGGACAGTCAGAACAAAGTAAGCTGTCCGCACCCAGACCTCCCTCTCGGAGAGAAGTCTCAGTCTGTTCCCCTCTGGATGGACCAGGACACACAGACTCCCCTTCTGCACTCTCCCTGCACCCTGCCACTTCTCACAGGTAGCACACACCCCCAGTCACCAGCCAGAATGGTGCCTGAGGCCCCCATTTGTCCCTTCACTCCCGTGCCACAGAAACCGCGAGTGATACTGGTTTTTGTGAGCCTGTTAGTGTCGCACCACTTTCTGGAGCCCACATCCACGCGGGGTGTTCTCAGACCTGGCGGTCCCACATGACCTACAGTGCAGGTTGCGTGGGCCTAGTCCAAGTGGTGATGCAAGCACAAGGGACTCCGGACTCCCTCGACTGCCACTGGCTGGGTTTACTCTGTCGGTGGCTGTCAGATTCCCCCAGGTGTCTCTTAAGACCCTTTGTTTTTGAGTGCTTTTAACTAGACTGTAACTTGATGCTGGTCCCCAAGCACAGGGCACTTTCCTGTTGGAGTATTACTTTCCAGTGGGTCACTTCTGGTGGCTCTCTTCCCCTTCTGTTTCACCTCAGAAATCAGTCAAATCAGCCTGATCGCTCCCACTCCGCTTTACCTCTCTGCCGATGCTCTTCTGCGCCCATTGAGATCCAGAAGTGTGTAGTCTTATGACTCAGGCTGATTTCATGGGTGTTCAGAGTGTTCTGGTAGATATTTAGCTCACTTTAGGGGACCATTTGAAACTGGGTCTCCTACTTCTCTGCCATCTTGCCCCCCTCTATATTTTTCTTACTTTCTAATCTGACTAGAACTTCAGTTTGATATGGTTATTAAGTAGAATAATGAGAAGAGAGAGGCATTTAGGGAAGAGTTTAAATTCACCTTTGACCAATTGTGTCTGACTTATACAGTTTTTTCCTGTTAAAATGGGAGATGTATCATTGTTGACATTGTTTTGTGAAGAGGAGTTAATTAAGATGGCATTGTAGTAAGCCTACACTGAGCCATCTATTACTCATAGGTGCTTCTAAACTATGGGCTCCTAATGAGTTTGCAATGGCATTTTGCACCCCTTCTATGAAACTCCCCCCTCTTCTTTACCTACCTTTCCTTCAGCCATTGCTGTGGCAATCAGCTTTCAGAACAAGTGACCCTACCCCAACGGATCTTGGCTTCCTGGATCTTTCTGCTTGGCATTTGGCTGCATTGTGCTTAAATCAGTACCATTTAGAAGTAATCCCTAGGCAAGCTAGCTCTTGAGAAATAAGGGATGGGAGCAAGTGGGTGAATGCCTCACTCTTCCCTTTTCCAGGCAGACAATTCTGAAAAGTGTTCTGCTCTGCTTCTTAGTGGATCCCAGTGGTTTAAACTCAAGTCACCCATCACAGAAATCAGTGGATAACTAATCCTTATATTGGCTCTTTTTCCTTCCCTATTTTATTTTCAGTCTCTATTTCCTGTTGCCTGAGATCATGTCCCCATCTCTCTATGCAAACTAACTTGTCTCCAAGTCTGCTTTCTGGGGGCACTGGGGAGGGACACCCAGTCAAAGACAACTAGTGTGCAACTGAATTTACTTTGTAACTATGACATTTTGTTTGTGAAATGTACCCTGTCACTAGTACGAGGTCTTTTGTTAGGTCATTAGAAATGACACCAGAAGCCAAGCCCAGTGCTTATGATCTATATGATTATAGCTGAAGGTATATTCTGTTATAGAGATTGGTGAGTCTTGAACTTGTCTGCACCCTGGGATCATGTGAGGAGATACACAAGTTACTGATACTCTCCCCTCAGAGATTGTGAATTCATTGACTTGGGGTGTGACCCAATGGCACAATTTTATAATATTACCTAGGGGATTCTGGGAGAGGACAAATTTAGGAACCAATGGTCTAGATCAGATTTTGAAGACTATAGCTTGTGGTCCAAATCTGGCCCATTGGCTGCCTGGTTGTGTACAGTCTGTGAGTTAAGAATGGCTTTTATAATTCTAAATGGTTAGAAAAGAATTGAAAGAAGAATATTATTTCATGAGAGCTGTCTGTAATCAGTGGCCCTTTAAGACTGTAACTCCTATGCCAAGGGACAATGTGTTGACTGAATTGTATGGTCACTATATTTGATGGTGCATGACATTGTCATGGTCAGGCACTGACTATTGAAAAGATTAGTGTAAAAAAGAAAACCCAGTCATACATATTTGCTTCACATATACACTTTGTTTTAGCAAAAAGATAATTGAATGTAAGAACAATATCTTTTACAAAGCTAAAGGAGAGCAAAGAATGGTCCAGTGTGTTTCTTTCTAGGTAGGCTTATATGTATATATGTAGTTAAGTCTTAGCAGGATTGGAAATCATAGTTCTCTAAGACAAAGGTCTTCACATGGTTTTTTTCCCTAGCATCTCCTAGTGGTGGTAGAGATGGGAGGGGATGAGGTGGGTAGTCTTTAGGAAGTTAAGTTACGGTAGTTTATATTGATTCATCTCATTTGTGTGAATGAATAAATTACAGGTGTAAGTATGCAAAGTGTTTGGCCTTGAACTCTATAGGGAATGAAGTCACCAGAGCTGGATGACCAAAGCTAACAGCAGTGTTGTGAATAGTAAAGTAAACTGAAGTCCACTCAGTTAGTAGTGTGTACTAAGTGAATCACATAATTATTTAAAAGCCACTGGCTACCATTGCACACTAGCAGATTGGTTCAGACCCTCCTTATTCCATGGCACCCTTTTATCTATTTATATCCCAGCTTACGTGAAATCTGAAGAACTAAAGATACAATCTCACTACAACCAATGATAATTACATATTTCAAATCCATACCTTTACAAGTGCTTGTGCTCATGTTGAGATGGAAACACTGAAGTGCAAATAGATTTAAGGATTTTGTCACAGAAGCATTGTCAAAGGAAGGAGTGAAAATAGATGTCTTCCCTTTGTACAATTAAGTATACAACTCTCCTCTCAGATGTTTCATTATTTTAATTGCAAAGTTCTTGGAGGCCTTAGAAATAAAGCATATTGAATCCAAATTGAGTGATCAATTTTTGTGCAATAAAACGAGCACATGACATTTGTTTATAAATAAGTGACTTGCAATCATTGATACAATAAAACTGGTAGGTTCAAATATGGAGTTTAAAAACTTAATTAAATGTGATCTCTGAATATCATGTACAAATTATTCCCTCAGGGAATCCATGCTATCTGACTTTGATAACATAACCTGCTTGAGAAAGCTGCCTTAATTTTAGAGAAGAGTTTTTAGCTAAATACAATCTTGTCCTAACTATTAGATTTCCTTTTCTTTTCTGAAAAGAATGAATGTTTGAAAGTGGTATGTAAAAAACAAAACAACAACAACAGCAAAAACAAAACAGAAAAATACTCTGCTCCTCCCAAGATGTGAAATGGTCACCCCAGTTGACCCATAACATTCTGAATGATGATGAGGAGGTACTATGCAGAAATAGCCTCTCCTGTTAAAACAGAATTCAGAAATCCAGAATGCAAAGGCTTAGCTCTGGAAAGTAGGTCTCCTTGGTATCAGTGTAGTGGGGATGACGTGATGGCTAACTCACTGGCATAATTTGGTCCTCTAAATTTCACCTTCTTCTGAGGTTCTTTGGTTTGGTTTCCTGTTCACCCTATCCCACTGATGTTAGGTGAGCATGGTGGTTTTGTCTTCAGTGCCTTCACCCAAGTAATGGTGGGCTGGAATGCGCACATAGATTTTATACTAGAGAACAGTAGAGGCATACCACAGAGAACAATAGGGGCATACCACAGATAGAAGGAATATGAAGAGTCTGACTTACAGAAGGCTCTGATCCTGGTAAAGTTCACCTTCTGTCAGAGGCTTTCTGACCCCATTCAATCTTACATAGGGCCCAAGGACCCGCCCCCACCCTTTCATCTCTTGGCTGTTTGTCTTTCTACTACTGCACCATGTTCCTTGTGTTACTGAGGATGGGTGCTAGTTATTGATAATGGATGCTCTGGTGCTTAACACAGATCCTTCCTGCGAGGTTGTGGCCCTCATGCCCAACCAGTGTTGGTTGTGGATGATTGTCATCTTTCTCTTAAAACATTGTCCTTGACTAAAAGGCTCTGCCTCATCCAAATTTAGGTGCTTTCTGTAGGGGTAGCCTTCATTCAATGACTTAAAGGTTGATGTAGAGGTATAAAGGTGTGGTCCCCTCACCTTGATTTTACCTAATTCTGAATGTCCATTTCCACTCCAGTATGCCCCCATTGGATTGACTAAGGCCTCTATTGCAATTGCATCACAGCTCAACTTCGTCTTCTGCCCAGTCCGGTTTCCTTGACACTCTTACTTATAGTGTCTCTGAGAGCATTCCCAATGAAAGCAATACAGAAATCTTGATCTCAAAGTCTGTTTCCACAAGACCCTAACCTGGGACATATAAACATGGTTTTTTTCCTAAATACTACAATATTCACCCTTTAGATGGGAACCAGTTCATAATTTCCTTATTACAGACTGGGAAACTGAAATGGAGAGAGACTGCTATGGTCATAGAACGAGTAAACAGCACAACCAGATGTGTCTCAAACCAAGTCCCCCATTCTTATGCAACATGACATATTGCCTGTGTACTTTTATCAGAAACCTGTTATATTTTTCATATGTGTAGAAAATAATAGACAGACCCAGCAACCAGATTTGATTCCATCTTTGCCATCTTTGTTTCAAGTCCTTTTTAAGGAAATAGAACATTACAGATACAGCTGAATCATTTTCTCTCAACTCTTTACCCTCCATCCTTTCCTGACTTTTTTAAAAAAGGAATCTGAGTCAAATAAAAAAAGTTGTATAAATAAATTTAAATGATATACTCACTGATGAATATGTTATTGCTGAGTTGGGTAGAAGCAAAGAATATATTTTAAATTCAAATAAATATATTTCCATTAATAGATTCTGTATATTCAGCACAACACGATGTTTTGCCGAATGCTTCTCCTTTCCCCTAAATTTTCATAAATACATTTATTTTGAGGGAAATTAATCCCCATGTGTTTCTCATTAATATATACTTTGCTGTTCATCAGAATGTTGTGTTGCCTAGGCAACTGGTATCTGAAAAACTTTTTCAGCTTTTATCCTTGAGTTGAAGAGGTGGAATTTGTTAGCAAGAAATAAAATTGAACACTAAATACTTTATTTGAATTGTGAATGTAAATATTAGAGTGCCAAGTCATTCTCAAGTTGAGAAGACATATTCTTTTACTCCTTACTCATTCATGTCTTTGTCTTTTTATTTTTTCCTTCCTCACAATTATACTATTAAGAGTGTGAATATGGGGTATAACTCAGAGCATTAGTGACTTTAGGTTGAGATGGCTTGGTATTACCTTTGACTGCAATAATACAATTTCCAGAGACACAACAGTTTCACCGTGAAAGCTCATTTATACTAAGAAAGGCATGTGGAGTTTGATGGTAACAAGCGCAAACTGAATTTGCCTTGGTGTTTTATGTCCCACATGACCAGTTCAGGAATTGAGAAAAGGTCAAGGGGTTTTACAAACTGGACTGTGTGCTGAAGTGATATCTGCAGGAATGATGTCCTGGAATAATGCCTCCTTGCCCACCATACCTAAATATTGATGCTCTCCATCTTATCCAGTACTTGGACAGTGGAGCCAAAGATTGCAATAGGACATTGATCATGGAGTGTGACAGGGAAGGGACTTGTACAAAAAATGGAACACATGCTTTAAGAAGTATAGTTTTAAGTCATTGGCTCTTGATGTATATCCCCAGCAAGAGTAATACTACCCAGACCAGTAAATAAGAGTTCAGTTTTTAGGATGTGTGATATAACAGTAGGTGGAACATGTGACTCAGGGGACAATGTTTGATAGAGATGTTGGTGGGATTGAGGTTTGGTGGTGATGATGGTACTGAAAATTAATAACCCATATTCAGTTACTCAGCAAACAAAAACTTTAACTACCTGCTGTGGGCTAGGCTATTAGGATACCTTGAGCCCACAGAGCTTAAAAGAATACAGCAAATATAATAGTGTGAGGTGAGTGCAGCCTGCTGTGGGAGTCCATGCTAGGAACACTTTTTTTTTAAACATTTTATTTATTTGACAGGTAGAAACACAGCTAGAGAGGGAACACAAGCAGGGGGAGTGAGAGAGGGAGAAGCAGGCTTCCCGCCAAGCAGGAAGCCCGATGTGGGGCTTGATCCTGGGTCTCCAGAATCATGATCTGAGCCGAAAGCAGTTGCTTAACCAACTGAGCCACCCAGGCACCCCCATGGGAGGGACACTTAATCTAGCCTTTGGTTTTTGAAGTTTTCCCAGGGGAGGTAACTTATAAGCAGAATCTCAAAGGATGAGCAGGAGTGACCTAGAAGAATATGATGGAATAGGATTGGGAGGGATTTTTTAAGGGGCTAGTGAAGCATGTGTAAGAGGTGAAACAGAACCTGGCCATTGGGAAGATTTTTCGAGTACAGTAGTCTATTAAATAAGTCTGAAACTTATTTTTAAAAAGAGAATATAAATACTACAGATATGAGAGAAGCCAAATGCCAGGAGTCTGGTAAAAATTAATTTAGAGTTATCAATAATTTATAAAAAGCACAAATAAAATCCTTTGTTACTTTTAGGTGCACATAATTAAACTGCACATATCAGTTGGAGACATATCCTCACAAAGTGTCTCCTGTTGGCTATTCCTGGTAGAATGTCGGGGGCGGCATGATCCGCCTCCCTCCCCCCCCGCCATGCTGCAAGCCACCAAAAACTATGGTGGAGGTACCCATGAATGTACCCTGTGGGCCGGGGCAATATGTCCTTTGTGTCCCTGGGATGTGCACCTGGGCAAGTGCTCATCCAAGGCGTGGAGAGTCATGCCAATCCTTATGAAGCTTAATAATTGTAGGATTGTGGGGGCACAACATACTTACTTTAAAACTTAGTAAAACCTTTGCTAACATAAATAGCTTAGACATTGCAACCTCCTGTTTGTGTGACCATTCACTCACTTCCCTATGCTGGGGGGGGAAGTAAAACGTTCTAATAAGATAAGGATTTGCAGGAACCATCTGTTGCTCAGGACATGCCTGCCTGTGAGCGATCAGTCTATAGATTAGGATATAATTGGCACATCCTGCTTTATTGTATGGACCCTTCAAAGAAATAGGCATATCCCGTTTCGTTGTATGAGACCCTCAAGGGCACAAGGGCACAAGGCCCATCCTGTTTTTACAAGGACCCTCAAAAAACACTATTGTCACTATTGTCACTCAAAATTGATGATCTATCACTTAAAGAAACTCTTTGATCATATGGTTTTCATCTGAAAAAATATGTAACTCTCTGCTATAAATAAAGAGCCCTGAGAACAGTGTTTTCAGGAGATCCCTACACCATCTTTGAAGTTTGGTCTCCTCACCACGAAAGCGCCGACTCCTTCTCTCACTCTCGGACCCTAACTGTTGCTGGGGCTGGCCCCCGGCAGTAGAAGATTTCCTGCTTTGTATTAACTAACTTTACAAAACGTGTGTGTCTCTCAAACCAGTATAAATATAAATATATATAAATATATATATTTTACAGGTGTTGCCTATGGTAAAATTTTTATCTTCCAAACTCAATACATAATTAAGAATGTGCAGGAAAAAGTTTTGAGTTGCATTCCAGATTCACATGGCATGGTGGTGTTCAATCCTGGCTGGACAATAAAATTATTTAATATGGATGCCTGTGGCCCCACATCAATTCAGAGTCCATTGTTTGGGGCTGAATTCTGGGCATTGGGATTCTTAAGAGCTTGCCAGATTATTCTAATATGCAGCCAAAGTTGGGCACCAAAAAACTGGTAGAATGTCTGAATTGTGTGTAAAAGTTTGGAAAAATATACCAAAATATCAAAAAATGAGATCAGCTTTGTGTTGTCTGTGCCAAGAGGGATATCAGTGTTAGTGCAAAGAAGCACTATGTAAACAACTCTATGAGTAGGTGATCATGAAACAGAAATCTAAACATTGTGATCTTCACTGTGTGTGTGTTTATGCATTTTACTGTGTTTTTTAAAATAATTTATTTTTTCAGTGATACAAAATTCATTGTTTATGCTCCATGCAATATGTGCACTCATTAACCACCACCAGACTCACCCAATGCCCCACCCCCTCCCTTCCAAAACCCTCATTTTGTTTCTGAGTCCAAAGTCTGTCATGTTTCGTCTCCCTCTCTGATTTACCCTATTCACATTTCCTTTCCTTCTCCCACTGTCCTCCATGTTACTCCTTATGCTCCACAAGTAAGTGAAACCACATGATACTTGACTTTCTCTGCCTGGCTTATTTCACTCAGTATACTCTCCTCCAGTCCCATCCATGTTGCTACAAAAGTTGGATATCCATCCTTTCTGATGAAGGCATAATATTCCATCGTATATATGGACCACATCTTCTTTATCCATTCATCTGTTGAAGGGCACCTTGGCTCTTTCCACGGTTTGGTGACTGTGGCCATTGCTGCTATGAACATTAGGGTACATATAGCCCTTTTTTCACTATGTCTGTATCCTTGGGGTAGGTACCCAGTAGTGCAATTGAAGGGTCATAGGGTAGCTCTATTTTTACTTCGTAAAGATTTTATTATTTATTTATTTATTTATTTATTTATTTATTTATTTATTTATTTATTTAAGAGAGAGAGATCACAAGAAGGCAGAGAGGCAGGCAGAGAGAGAGAGGAGGAAGAAGGCTCCCTCCCGAGCAGAGGGCGCAATGTGGGCCTCAATCCCAGGACCCTGAGATCATGACCTGAGCCAAAGGCAGAGGCATTATTAACCCACTAAGCCACCCAGGCACCCTATTTTTACTTTTTAAAGGCATCTCCGCAATGTTTTCCAAAGTGGCTACACCAACTTACATTCCCACCAGTAGTGTAAGAAGGTTCCCCTTTCTCCCCAGCTTCTCCAACACTTGTTCTTTCCTGTCCTGGTAATTTTGGCCATTCTGGTTGGAATTAGGTGGTATCTCAATGTCATTTTGATTTGAATTTCCCTGATACCGAATGACAACAAACATTTTTTTCATGTGTCTGTTAGCCATTTGTATGTCTTCCATGAGAAGTGTCTGTTCATATCTCCTGCCCATTTTTTGATATGATCATCTTGTTTTGGTTGTTGAGTGTGAGGAGTTCTTTACAGATCTTGGATATCAGCCCTTTGTCTGTAGTGTCATTTGAGAATATCTTCTCCCATTCTGTGGGTTGCCTCTTCTTGTGCTGACTGTTTTCTTTGCTGTGAGGAAATTTTTTATTTTGAAGAAGGCCCAAGAGTTCATTTTCACTTTTGTTTCCTTTGCCTTTGGAGACGCGTCTTGAAAGAAGTTGCTGTGGCCGATGTCCAAGAGGTTACTGCCTATGTTCTCCTCTAGGATTTTGATATATTCCAGGCTCACATTGAGGTCTTTCATCCATTTTGCATTTATCTTCATGTGTGATGTAAGAGAATAGTTGAGTTTTATTCTTCTATATGTAGCTGTCCAGT
The DNA here is from genome assembly GCA_004023965.1 of Spilogale gracilis. Classification (NCBI taxonomy): domain Eukaryota; kingdom Metazoa; phylum Chordata; class Mammalia; order Carnivora; family Mephitidae; genus Spilogale; species Spilogale gracilis. The sequence goes on from PITA01032917.1 coordinate 12,785, forward strand.
TTTCCCTGAACCATTTATTGAAGAGACACTTTATTCCACTGGATTTTTTTTCCTGCTTTGTGGAAGATTATTTGACCATAGAATTGTGGGTCCATATCTCAACTCTCTGCTGTGTTCCATTGGTCTATGTGTCTGTTATTGTGCCAGTACCATGCTGTCTTGGTGATCACAGCTTTGTAATAAAGCTTGAAATCAAGTAACGTGATGCCCCCAGCTTTGTTTTCCTTTTCCAACATTTCCTTAGTAATTCGGGGTCTTTTTGGTTCCATATACATTTTAGGATTGTTTGTTCCCACACCTTAGAAAAACGTTGGTGGAATTTTGATCTGGATGGCATTGAAAGTATAGACTGGTCTGGACAGTATAGACATTTTAACAGTGTTTATTCTTTCAATCCAGAGCATGGAATGCTTTTGCAACTTTTGTGTCTTCTTCAATTTCTTTCATGAGTGTTCTGTAGTTCCTCGAGTACAGATCCTTTACCTCTTTGGTTAGGTTTATTACAAGGTATCTTAGGGTTTTGGGTGCTAGAGTCAATGGAATCGGTTCTCTGATTTCCCGTTCTATATTTTCATTGTTAGTTTATAAGAACACAGC
>PITA01032918.1:0-13396 GCA_004023965.1 Spilogale gracilis
TCAGTGGGTTAAGGGTCTGACTCTTGGGCGCCTGGGTGCTCAGTGGGTTAAGGATCTGACTCATGGGCGCCCGGGTGCTCAGTGGGTTAAGGGTCTGACTCTTGGGCGCCCAGATGACTCAGTGGGTTAAGGGTCTGACTCTTGGGGTGCCCGGTTGGCTGAGTGGGTTAAGGGTCTGACTCTTTGGGCGCCCGGTTGGCTGAGTGGGTTAAGGGTCTGACTCTTGATTTTGGCTCAGGTCATAATCTCAGGGTCCTGAGATCGAGCCCTGCATCAGGCTCTTGCTGGGAGTAGAGCCTGCTTAGGATTCTCTGTCTCCCTCTCCCTCTGCATCCACCCCCCCACCCCCACCACATGCTCTCTCTCACTTTCTCTTTGTTACGAAGAATTCTGTCTTTATTTAATTGGCATTTATTGTGCTGTCTGTTATTAGTAAGAGAATATTGCTTCATTGTTTCCTATTTAGGAATTGATTATTTAATTATTGATGAGCTTGATCAGTTTTCCATGTTTGTCTATTTGTATTTCCTCTTTTCAGAGTGTCCGTGGTCTGTTCCGTCTGCCGAACCACATGAAATCACTGTTGGTCAGAACAGTCCAGTACTGACAAGTCCATATGGTTCATCCTAATACCTTTAGGACTTGAGTGCTTTTCATGATTTAGCAACATTTTTCTAGTTATGAAGTGTTTCACTTTCTATAAAATTTTTTCAGAAATGTAAAAATACAGAAAATAGAAATGTGTAATACCACAAAATCATCTCTTAACATTTTGGTATAGTTTTCCCCTCCCTCCCTCCCACAGAATTGCAGAACTCTCTTGATAGAACTGTTCTAGGCATAAATGAATATGTGAACTGACTAGTAGGTATATTAGCTGCAATTACTATAAGGTTTTTATCCTGCCTTGATATTTTATCAACTGCACTTCCTGTCCTGTTGTTGTTGTTGTTCCTCTCTTGTTAAATATTCTTCAGAAATGTGTTTTTTGAGCCTTGAATCTTCTGCCATATAATTATGCTGTAACTTAGCAAGCTATTTGTTTTGATTTGGCATTTTATTTTCTTTTATGTCTTTGTCTACAGCTCTGTTTCCCGAAGCATAGGAATTTCTGTAAGGAATTTTATGTACATGAAATAAGTAGGTCAGATAATATAATTATTTAAAAATTTCTTGGTAAGTGTGATAAGTCTGGAATGTCTGGAAGACATTTACTTGTCATTTTCTCCAGCAACATGTGAGAGCCCCCTTCTTATGATAGCCTCAGCTAGCATTGCGGCGATTTTATTTTTGATAATTTGACAATGACAAATAGTATCTTTGTTTTCATTTGAACACTTTTAGATGCTTATTAACCATATATTTTTCTTCTTTTGTGATTAATCAACATCCTCTGTATATTTTATTGGAGTTTCCTTTTTTTAATTAAAAAATTTGATAAAATTTATTAACATTTTTCCTTTTTAGTATTTGTAACTGGATACTAATAAGGGAAAAATACCCTACTTGTGTGTGTCTAGAGAAAAATTAGAGTGTATACTTGCCAAAATAGTCATCAATTTTTGGGGGGGTGATGAAATTTTGGATAATTTTAGATCCCTATTTTATATTTACCTTTTTTTCCTGATTATTCTACAATAGATAATTTAAAAAAAATTTTAAACAGGATTTATTTATTTAAAAGAGGGGGGAGCACGGGGAGGGGCAAAGGACGGGCAGACTCTCTATTGAGCTGGGAGCCTGCCATGGGGCTCGATCCCAGGACCCTGGGATCATGACCTGAAAGGAAATCAAGAGTTGAACGCTTAACCGACTGAGCACTCAGGCACCCCTATCATGGATATTTATCTTACGGAGCAAAGAGATGCTGGCTTCAGTCAGAGCAGGGCCTGGCTCCCTGGTCACATGCTTCTGGCCGCTCCTGCAGGGCCCCACACACACCTGAGAGCACCCCGGAGGCCTTTTCCCGCGTGCCAGCCCTACGGGCGCATCGAGCAGAGGAAGAGCGAGTGAGTGTGGCAGTACGTGTGGCAGTAAGAGTGCACTCTTGTTTCTCCTCTCTCCCCTGTACGTCCAGCTTGCTATGGGATGGACAAGGAAGCAGAGAGCCACTATGTCTCACAGCTCAGGGAAGTCTACAGCAGCTGTGACACCACAGGGACAGGCTTTCTGGACCGGGAGGAACTGACCCAGCTCTGCCTCAAGCTGCATCTGGAAACGCAGCTGCCCGTCCTTCTGCAGACACTTCTTGGAAATGACCACTTCGCCAGGGTGGGTATTTGACGTCGTTCTATAAAGAAAAGCACAGAGCACGGTGATTACCTGCAGGCCTCTGAGGAGTAGGCTACAGACAGGCCAGAGGAGAGTTCCTGGGAACCGGAACGCTGCTTTCCTTTCTGGGGACCGCCTCTATTGAAGCAGGAGTTTCCTTTGATTACTCTTTTTTGAAAGCATAGCAACTTGCAGAGGTTTGGTTTCATTTAGTTTTCCCAGAAAGACGTTTGAGAGATTCGGCGGGTGTCGGGTGTGGGGTGGAAAGCCGGTTCGGTGGGTGGCAGGTGGGTGTGTGGGCAGCCGGCGCTCCGGGTCGCTGAGAGCCAGGCAGCCTCCAGGAACCCTGGAGGTACACTGTCCAGGAAAATCACACGGCCTGAGTGTCCTTCTGGCACCTGGAGAGAGCAGCTGCATGCCACTGTTGCGGGGACAGAGGGCACCCGTGTTCACAGGTGTCCCTTGATTGCACTGAGGCCAGGCACAAAGTACTCTCTCTCTGCTCCTCTTCACTAGGAAACTGAAGGGCCTCTAGCATGGTGATCTAGAACCTAGACTGCAACTTGCTTCCCTGGCAGAAATACTAAAAAGCACTCCCACCTTGTCCTTACTTCTTAAATATGTCTAGATGGTAACTTATGTGATAAAAACAGTGTCGGTCATTTTAACTTTGAAGGAAGAGTGCTTTTTTTTTCCCCTCAGAAATCAATGAAACTATTTTTATTATCAAATGAGAAAAAAAGTTCAGCCTGTAGATTTTCCTGAATTGGCTCTTGGACAAAAACAAATGAAGAAAAACAAGAAAAAACCTTCACTGCTGGCACAAGGAGAAAGTCCAGATGAACTGTACCTCTTGTTACTTCCCAATGCCTATCAGTAGGATAATGTTACTCCATCTTAGGGAGTCCTGCCTTAAGAATCAGGTGTATTTGGGGGCGCCTGGGTGGCTCAGTTGGTTAAGCAACTGCCTTCGGCTCAGGTCATGATCCTGGAGACCCGGGATCGAGTCCCACATCCGGCTGCCTGGTCTGCAGGAGGCCTGCTTCTCCCTCTCTCACTCCCCCTGTTGTGTTCCCTCTCTGGCTGTGTTTCTCTCTGTCAAAAAAAAAAAAAAAGAATTTGTTTATTCATTTGAGGGGGAGAGAGGCAGAGGGAGAGGGAAAGAGTCAAGCCGACCCTGTGCTGAGCACCGAGCTAATGCAGGGTTTGATCTCACGACCCTGAGATCAGGATCTGGGGTGAAACCAGGAGTCGGCCACCTAACTGACTGTAACACTCAGGAGCCCCAAATCTGGTGTATTTTTTTTTTTTATAGTGTTTAGGCTTTCTCTTTTTTTAAAAGATTTTATTTTTATTTATTTGTTTGAGGGAGAGAGAGCATTCGGTGGAGGAGCAAAGGGCGAGGGACAGGCAGACCCTGTGCCAAGCACTCTCCCAACCAGGGTCCAGTCTCATGACCCCAAGATCATGACCTGAGCTGAAATCAAGCAGTAGACCCCAACTCACTGAGCCACCCAGGTGCCCTGATAATGTTCTAACCCCTTTTGATATTACCTACAATTGTATTTGGGACCCACAGGAGCAAAAGGCACATTTGCAAAAGTCAACACTATGGTTATTCAAACAGTATAAACAGATGATCTGGTCTGGATTATTTTTGACAGTTGAAAAAGTTCAAAACCGAAAATAACTTTTGGGTTCATATTCATTTTTTTAATTAGCATACAATGTATTATTTGTTTCGGGGTACAAGTCTGTGATTCATCAGTCTTACACAACAGAGAACACTCACCACAACACGTATCCTCCCCCGCGACCCCATCCGCCGAATGCCCTCACCTCCAGCAGCCATGTATAACATTTAGAAACACCAGATTGGAGCACCTCGGTGGCTCAGTGGGTTAAGCATCTGCCTTCCACTCAGGTCATGATCCCGTCAGGTTCCCTTCTCAGTGGAGAGTCTGCTTCTCCCTCTGCCTCTCCCCCCGGCTTGTCCTCTCCCCTTCGCTTACTCTCTCTCTGTCTCAAAAAAATCTTTAAAAAAAACACATCAAATTATGACAGAAAAAGTTAGTATTGGAACATCAGTAAGGAGAAAAATAAACCTGGATTTGAGATTCTGGCCTCCCCCATGTCACATGTATCCTGAAAAGCAGTTGTTTGAATTGTAACCCTTCTGGGAGGCTGGAGGTTTCTCCATACTCTCATGGGGAGGTGTGCTAGAAGGAGAGACAGACACTTATAAGCAATGACAAGAGCCTGACCTCTTCTGATGAATAGTGGCTCGTGGCAAAGCTCTGTGCATGCTCATCCATCTTTGTCCCAACTCCGTTCTCTTACAGCCATGATTTCTCTCTCCAAAAAGCAAGTCAGGTGTTGGGTACGTTAAGAAATAGCTCTGCTTCCATTCGTGCTCTTGAGTGTGACCCGAAGTTGTCGGTCCTTCCCTCCCTGGAACATTTCAAGAGCAGTGCCCACACCAGCTGATTCCTCTCGGGGCCTGCTTTCGTCTGCCTCACCCCACACGTCATTCTGGCCCCTCTGCGATGGGGAGCACGGTGGATTATTTCTGCTTTCAGAGTTCCTACTGCCCTCTGCTTCATCACACACACAGGACATAGCTCACACAGCCACCACTTAGGTAAAACCTTCTGTAGATGTTTTAGGGGAAGCAGCTGTCAAGCCAGAAATACCCAGATAGTTGTCACCATTTTCTACAACAGAAACCAAATGGTGGAGATTTCGGGACTTTTCAGAGAAAATCAAGAGAAATCTTTTATCCAGGAGACTTGATTGGCTTTGCAGTTCAAATATCACGCAGCCGGTTTCCTTGTAGTCACTTACATATATGACATCCTGTAAATGTTAGTCATCGACACTTCAGTCCAGTCACAGAAATGAAGAACAATGTTAATCTGAATTAACAAGGTGATGTTTTAACGTGTTGAGGATATTCTCATTTTTAAGCTCATTTCTCTACTTCCTGTTAGAGAAACATTATGAGGGTTTGGTTTCAAGCCAGAAATTAATGCGGCCTAAGATTCCTGTGGGGTGTGGGGAATTTCCATATGCATTTTATGTTATGTTCTTCTGTTTCTTTATCAGTGGCAAGGATCTTACCTTTAGTATTTTAAATTTGGTTAGAGAATTTTACTCTCAAAAATAGTAATTATTTTTTTTAAGATTTTTATGTATTTGAGAGAGAGAGAGACAGACAGAAAGAGAAGGAACACAAGCAGGGGGACTGGAAGAGGGAGAAGCAGACTCCCCACCAACAGGGAGCCTGATGCAGGACTCGATTCCAGGACCCTGTGACCATGACCTGAGCCGAAGACAGACGCCTAACGACCGAGCCACCCAGGCATCCCCCAAAACTTATTTTTTACATTGAAATATAGTTGGCCTACACAGTATTACAGTAGTTTTAGGCGTACAACATAGTGATTAGACAAGTATACATGTTATGCCAAGCTGACTGTGCCACGGATAACTACCAGCTGTCACCATACATTACTACAGTAGCATCAGTCATACTCTCTATGGTGTGCCTTCTAGCCTCGTGACTTACTCATTCCATAACTGGAAGTCTGCATCTCCCAGGCCTCTTCAACTTTTTGTTTATCCCCCTACGACCTCTCTTTGGCAATCATCACTCAGTTTGTTCTCTGTATTTATGGTCTGTTTTGGCTTTTTGTTTGTTTATTCATTTGTTTTAGATTAGATATTTTAGACTTTATTTTTTAGATGACCATAAGTGAAATCCTATGGCATTTGTCTTTCTGTGACTTATTTCATTTAGCATAATACCCTCTGGCTCCGTCCATGTTGTCACAGATGACGGGATCTTATCCTTATGACTGAGCAGTATTCCTGTATCCCTTTGTATACATATACCACATTTTCCTTGTCCATTCATCTATTGACAGACAGTTGGGCTGCTTCTCTGTCTTTGCCATTGTAAATAATACTGCAATAAACATAGGGGTGCATATGCTTGAAAAATAGATTTTATTTATTTATTTGACAGAGCGAAACACAGCTAGAGAGGGAACACAAGCAGGGGGAGTGAGAGAGGGAGAAGCAGGCTTCCCGCTGAGCAGGGAGCCCGATGCGGGGCTTGATCCTAGGACTCTGGGATCATGACCTGAGCTGAAGACAGGCCCTTAACGAACGAGCCACTCAGGCGCCCCCCAAAAATAATTCTTTATGTAGTGTTACTAATAATTTTAAAGTTGAAAGTGATTGTCAGTCACAAGGCCCAGCCTCTATTTGTGATGAGTGAGCCTGAGAGGATACTGAGCAAAAGCTGAGCAAAATCATAAAAACAAAGATCTTGAAAATGATAAAGACCTAATGAGTCAGTGAAGAATGACCAGCCTAAAAATCTGTAAGTCACACACCGAGAGAGGTTCAGCCCAGCGCACAAAACCCCATCAGTGCTGAAAAACTGTGAAATTGATGTGGTCTTTGGGTCAGAGGGCCAGGGAAATCTATGTCAAAACACAGGTGCAGGGGCGCCTGGGTGGCTCGGTTGGTCAGGTGTGTGCCTGCAGCTCAGCTCATGGTCCTGGGGTCCTGGGGCCGAGCCCCACGTTAGGCTCCCTGCTCATGGGGAATCTGCTCATACTCTCTCTTGCTATCTCTCTCGTTCTCAAAGCCAAAGAACAAAATGAAAACAATAAAACACAGGTTTACTCAGAGTAGAGAATCTGATAAACTAGCCCCCAGTGTAAGGAAGGGTCTAAACTGCCATTGTGCTTTTTATTGCCTGGGCTTGCCTCCTCTCAGTGCTCTAGATAAACCACATTTCGCTGAAGGTGGTCCTGCCCAGGTAGTACCCTCAGGCATCTGGCAAAAGCAAACAAAATTCTCTCTTTAAGAAGTGCCAGCATTCTGGATCTGTAATTATTCCCACTGAATAGTCAAGTACAGTAACCAGCGTACAATCAAGGATAACCAGCACACCAAGAAGACAGGATGAGCAAGAACCAGGAGAAACACAGGCAACAGAAGGAGGCACAAGCTTGTAAGGTACTGGAATTACTGCAAACAAAATATAAGACAACTGTAGAGACTATGTTAGGAGAGGTGTTTGTTTGTTTCTTTGTTTTTAAAGCTTGAAAATACCTATCGGAAAGAGGGAACTCTTAAGAAATGATATAACAAGTCTGAACAAAGAACTAATAAAACTTTTAGAACCAAAAAGTATGATAGCCAAAATTAAAACCTAATGTAAGAGTTTAATAGCTCTTTAAGCAGATTAGACACACCAACATGAACATTCATTACCTGGAATCATCCAGAATATAGCATGAATATATAACAAAAGGTAAATGCAGAACGAGAAGGTCCAACTTTCCAACATCCCTTTATTTGGAATCTCAGGAGGAAAGCAGTGAATGGGGTGGGGCCTTATGTCAATATATAATAGCCAAAAAAAAGTCTTACAGGGTCGCCTGGGTGGCTCAGTGGGTTAAAACCTCTGCCTTTGGCTCAGGTCATGATCTCAGGGTCCTGGGATCAAGCCCCGCATCAGGCTCTCTGCTCAGCGGGGAGGCTGCTTCCCCCCCCCCCCGCCTGCCTCTGCCTACTTGTGATCTCTCTCTCTCTCTGTCAAATAAATAAATAAAATCTTAAAAAAAATTGTTTATCTGCTTGAAAAGTCTATTGAAAGTGAAATTAAAACATTTCAGACAATCAAACTAAGAAGAATTTAACACCAGCATGCAAGAAAACTGAAATTCTGAACCCTGTACTTCAAATAGGTGAAAATTGTCCTAGACCGAAGGTCAGAAATACAAGAACAAATGAAAAACAAAGCAGTAAATATTTAGATAATTCTAAATGAACATTGGTTTTATAAAACAAAATATTTTGTGGGGGGTTTAAAATACAGCAAGTTAAAATCTATGACAACTCATAAGAAAGGCATGAAAGGAGAACATTGATGAAAGTGTTACATGGGCTTCGTGTCACGGAAGAGGGTGAGAACACTGACGGAATGACTTCAATAAGCTGAGGATGTGCAGTGTGATTCTTAGGATAAATGGTCAGAGAAAGGAAGTTGACTATGTAACTTCTACCATAATAAAGGGAAAATGAAATCCTTAAAAAAAAAATAAATAAATCCAAAGAGGGGAAACCAGGGAGAAAACACAAGCAAGTCAGATTGAAAACACACAACAGAATAGTAGATTTAAATCCAAATATATCCATAATTATATTAAATGTAAATAGACTAAATAGTTAAAAGATAAAGCTTTTAGGGGCGCCTGGGGGGCTCAGTTGGTTGAGCGACTGCCTTCGGCTCAGGTCATGATCCCGGAGACCCGGGATCGAGTCCCACATCGGGCTCCCTGCTCGGCGGGAAGCCTGCTTCTCCCTCTCTCACTCCCCCTGCTTGTGTTCCCTTCTCGCTGTGTTTCTCAAATTATTTTGTCAAATGTCTCGCTGTGTTTCTCAAATTATTTTGTCAAATGTCTCGCTGTGTTTCTCGCTGTGTTTCTCAAATTATTTTGTCAAATGTCTCGCTGTGTTTCTCAAATTATTTTGTCAAATAAATAAATGAAATATTTTTTTAAAAAAAGATAAAATTTTTATACCTGAAATTATAGGAATATAAAAAATCAACATTATTAAAATTTGGTGAAAGATGTGTCATGTAATACTAATCAAAAGAAAGCTAGTCTTTATGGTAAAAAACATGACTGAAGTAAAGAGACATTTTATAGCAGTTAAAGATTCAGTTCACCCAGAGGATTTAAATGGACATTTTGTGACCCAGCAGTCTGATTCTTCAGCATATAGTCCTTAGAAATCCCTAAGGACACATATGCAGTGTGGTTCAGAGCATTTAAAAAAAAATAACCAGCCCCTGAAAACAGTGGGAATATCCGTCAGTAGGAGAGTGGATCAATCTTTGAACGTTGAGCAGTGGAATGTCGTACGGCAGACAGAGTGCGTTCTGCGTAGCAGCTTGAATGGACACAGAATATTGGGTCTAAGAAGCCGGACATAAAAGAATATATGCATATGAGCCCATTTAGATAAAGAGACAAAACTAAACCATATTGTGCTGGATGCATAAATGAGGATAAAAGGAGAGATGGTAATACAATAAAAGTCAGAGTATGGGAGCAGGGAATTTAATTAGGCAGGGAACTGTGGCGGAGGAGCCTCTGTGGTGCTGGTATTATTCTGTTTCCCGGTGGGATTCTGATAGCCTGGATATTTTCTTTATGTAAATGTTTTATGATCATCAGATCCCTCTTTTGGGTACTTTTTTCTAGTTATTAATATTATAATAGGGGTTTTTGGTGATTAGTTTGTGGCTCACATTTATTTCTCTTGTTATGTTCTTCTATTTAAACAAGATCTTATTTATTTATTTATTTATTTATTTATTTATTTATTTATTTATTTATTTATTAACAGAGAGAAACACAGCCAGAGAGGGAACACAAGCAGGGGGAGTGAGAGAGGGAGAAGCAGGCTTCCCACCGAGCAGGGAACCCGATGGGGGGCTCGATCCCAGGACTCCAGGATCATGACCTGAGCTGAAGGCAGTCGCTTAACCAACTGAGCCACCCAGGCGCCCCTATTTAAACAAAATCTTAAATGAGTATTAGAATAAAAAAACAAAGTGAATGTTCTCAGAGCTAAAGGCAGTATTAAGATGTTTCCATCTGAGAATAAAAACAAAAGGCTAAGGTATTGTATGGTTATCTGTTGAAAGTAGCGCTGACCTCTCTTTTCTTATCTTTACCAGGTTAACTTTGAGGAATTTAAGGATGGTTTTGTGGCAGTGTTGTCATCGAGTGCTGGTGTCAGCCCCTCGGATGAAGACAGTCGTCCTTTGGAATCAAGTAAGAGGTTTTCCTCCTCTCACTTCAATTATTGTTTTTGTTTTGTCATTATTTATCTGTTACCTTCTGGAATGTGATAAACAGACTGAAGAATAAAGCAGGTCTGGGAACTAAATTGTAACCGCATGCCCTTACTGCCGACCTGCGTGGACAGGAACAAGACTGGGTGTTTTCCTTCTGTCTCCCTATGTGTGCACTAGTGTCGGAAAGCTCTGCTGTTTTCCGTCACACACAGCACTTGTGGTCACACATGGCCGGTTCTCCAGCACCACCTGGGTGTCCTGCACTGGAAGTCCGTCCTGATGTCGCCCGCCTGCAGGTTGTCTTGGGGCCCTCAGGCCAAGGGCTCCAGCCCGCAGGGTGCCCTGCAGTTCGGGTGCAGGGACCGGCTCTACATCAAACGTTCCCCAGCCCCTTCCTCGGGTTCAGGAGCTCCTGGAACTCAGGAAGTCAGTTTACCTGCCAGATCAGTTTATTATAAAAGGATGTAGGTGAGAATCAGCCGGGTAGAAGAGGGCAGGACAAGGTGTGGGGAAAGGACGCAGAGCGTCCATGACCTCTCCAGGCACACCGTTCGACCCCAGTCTCCGTGTGTTCACCCCAGGAGCTCACTACACAGGCACGATGGATCAAGTCATTGGCTCTCGGTGGCTGAAGTCCACCTCTAGCCCCTCCACCTTCCTGGAGGCCCCGGTGGGGCTGAGCACGCTGACCCTCTAATCACATGGTTGGGTCCCTGGGCAGCCAGCCCCATCCTTAGGGGCTCTAGCGCAGTATGTCACTGGGTTACTGGAGGTTTAGTTTTTCTTTTTTTCTAATAAAAAGCTATTAGTATTAGTCTTCTATTGTATAAACAAGAAGTCTTTTCTTATTAGTAGTAGCTTTTACTCCATAAACAAAAGCAAAATATGCTCAGAAAAATTTAAACAGGGATACCTGGGTGGTTTATTCGGTTAAGTATCTGCTTTCAGCTCAGGTCAGGATCCCAGGGTCCTGGAGTTGAGTCCTGCGTTGGGCTCCCTGCTCAGCGGAAAGCCTGCTTCTCCCTCAGCCTGTCGCTCCCCCTGCTTGTGCATGCACACACACTGTCTCTTTGTCTCTTGGACAAATAAATAAATAAAATGTGTTTTAAAAAGAAAAGAAAAGAAAAATTTAAATAGCACACAGGTGTAGAGTAGAAAGTCCCTGTCTGCAGACTGGGTTTCTCAGTCCCCTTCCTGCCTGAGCTTGGAGAGGACAGACTGACCACTGGTAACTGTTGTCTGTGTTCTTCCAGACATGCTCTGTGTGCCCCCTGCGAGCTGCACTCCCGTCTTGGAATGTGTGGCAGCAGCGCGTGCGGCCCCTACCAAACCTCCCGTTTGCTTTCCAGCTGCCTCTCGTGCCGTCCCGCCCAAGTACGTGAGCGGCTGTAAGCGGTACGGTCGCTGGAGCCGGCCCGAGCCCGAGCCGTGTGCCTCTGCAGCGGGAGGGAAATGTTTACCAGAACAGCAGGCCCGGACCCCTGGGAGAGGCCAGCTCCGCCGCTCGGCATCTTTGGAAAGTGTGGAGGTGGGTCAGGTTCCCCTTCCCTACCCCAGGCTGCCATTTTGTTCGTCATTGCGGCATGACCACGAGAGGATGTGAGAGCGGGTGGGCATTCCCGGGCATCTCAGGTCACCAGAAGCAGGGTGCATGCTGGGAGATGACATTCCGTTCTGAAACTCTGGCCAGCAAGCATACTCCTTCCGACAGGGGCAGCTGAGAACTGGTGCCCAAATCACTTGTTCCTTTCCCTCCCCTGCTTACCACCACCAGCTTTCCCCCAGCACTTCAAGACTGGGTTTATGGTTTCGTAGGAGTTAGGGAAGAAAGGGAAGATGCTTTTCTGATGCCCCTTCAAGGTTAGGAGTTTGGAAGTACCAAGCCCACAGTCCCATCTGCCTCGAATACTTTGAACATACCAAGGCCCACACGCTTAGGATTGAGCAAAGATGTCTCCCTCACCAACTGTTGGCTGAACCAGTAAGGATGATAAGGGGAGGGGGGTGCAGGGAGGTGAGGACCATTCAGCGGGAGTCGTGATGACGTGGTGGGATGGCACGTGGTCCACACCCTACAGCATGATGACGTGGTGGGATGGCGCGTTGCCCACACCCTACAGCCGCTCCTCTCCAGTGCCGGTGTCTGAAGTCAACAGCACAAGAAGCTGTTGATTGGGAAGCATTTTTCTCCCCTTTTAGGGTACAAGTGTCTGATCGTGTTTTTAGTGGGAACGACTGATGATTTGGGGTTTATGTTGCGGAACTTCCTGTGTCCCTGCGTCTGTACTGTGGTGCTCGGTCCGTGAGGGGAGCTGCTCTGTGCCGGCGCCTCGCACCCTGGGTGCAGAGCCCCCTGCAGCTGTGGGCTTTCCCTCAAGGAACTGAGGAACTGCATCTCACCAGCAGTCCCCACCCACTCCCAGAACTTACCCTTCCGTCTGTTCCTGGAGCTTTGTCCCTTGCCGTATACTCCGGGGAAATCATATCTCTCTCTCCTCATTTTCGCAGAGTCTCAAGTCAGATGAAGAAGCTGAAAGTGCTAAAGAACCTCAGAATGAGTTGTTTGAAACACAAGGTAAAGCCACAGCTTCCTGGTTGGTGCTGCCTTCCTTTGACCCGTGCTCTGACGTTCGAGGAGCTAGTCATTGGTCAGCCAGCCAGCCGTGTATAACTTCCTGGGAAGCATGCAGAGTAGGTGCTGGCCCCGGGGGCCCCCCTCCAGAGGTAGTCCCGTCAGCCAGCCATGTATAACTTCCTGGGAAGCATGCAGAGTAGGTGCTGTCCCCGGGGGCCCCCCTCCAGAGGTAGTCCCAGCTGGGAGGTGGTCACTTGATCCTTAGCATCCCCTGAGGTCAGACCCGTAGAGGCCACCGGCTAAGTGAGCAGTACGTCCTGTCGTGTCTCACAGTCTGCGAGGACCAGTATGACCCCAGCTGGCAGGCATGGCCTTGGGGGTCTCAGGCCTGTTGCACTGGCTTCTTGATGTGCCAGGCCTGGGCACATCCTCTTCCTGGCTGTGAGCACGAGTGTTGGCCACCGTCAGCAGTCCTGTCTGGCTCTCGGGAGCCTTGCGGAAGCAACCAGAAGGCAGCAGTAGTGTGCGGACGTGTGGGTGTGTGGGTGCTGTCATGATGCCTCCCGCAGGAGCGTGTCACAGGGCAGAAAGTGCAGGAACTCGATTCGAAGGGACAGACCTGAATTGACCTTGAATTTCTGCTGCATTAAAAATTAGCAGCT
>PITA01032919.1:0-13379 GCA_004023965.1 Spilogale gracilis
TCCATCCATCCATCCATCCATCCATCCATCCATCCATCCATCCAGTAAATGGCGGCAGGGGCCGTAGCGCCATGCTGGGGAGTTGGGATGCTCTCTTGATTGTGACAGTTGCTGTGCATGGTGTAGACAGCAGAGGGACATGAGCAAGTTTGGGTTTGAAGTTCCCTCTGGCCATTGTGTGGGTGTGGACAGGGCTGAAGAAGGGAAGAGGCTAGTCAGGAGGTAGTGGCTGGAGTTGTGAAGGTCAGACTGGCCTTGACAAGGGCAGTGCCGTGGGGAATGAATGGGGACAGCGGCAGGCCCCAGAGTATGTGTGGGGGACAGCCAGCATCCGAGGCTGATTCAGGAAGTTCTCACGACCAGAAGGGGAAAGAGAGGGTGATAGCTGGTGGGAACATCAGTTCAGGTCTGCATGCTTGTTGTAAGGTGAGAGAGACTTGAATAGACAGATAAATCGATTAAGAGATTAAAACTGCTCCTCCTCCCCTGCACAGATTAGGGGTGGGAGGGGAGGCTTGGAGCAGGTCTGGGCCCCAGATAGCAGGAGGGAATGGGGTCTCCATCTTGGGGAGGAAGGGAAGGAGGCCCTTGTGAGTGTGGGGAGGTTTGGGTATTTGCTGTCAGGGATTCTAGAGAGTTTCTATTTTGAGATGTGGATTTTCTCTGGATAGAGGAAGTGAGGCCACCTGCTGATAAGGACAGGAGAGTGGGGGGGAGCATGAGGAGGGGCTGGTGCTGAAATCATCCCCTTGTGATGAGGGCTGGGGGCCTGACTCCAGGATCCCCTGGGGCTTTATGGGGTGAGTGAGGTATACATTTGTCTGGGGGCTGTGGGCTGGGCTCTGGGCGGGACCGACCATGGACCATTGTCCAGGTTGGCCCCCACTGGCCCCCACCCGATATTTGAACCTCTTGTGTCCCTGTGTGTCAAGAAACCCGCCGTGAGGAGGGCGCTAAACCACTGGGCCCAGGATAGGCACCCAGCTCCCAGCTCATTCCTCCCGACTCCTGTCTGCTCAATGCCACTGGAGGGCACATTTAACTCTGAACTTTATCCTGTCATGCCCCAGCTCTAGAACTTTCAGTGGCTCCTAACTGCTAATGGGATCAAGTTCAGCTCTCTTCGCCTGGAATTCAAGGCTTCTCAGAGTCTGGCCCTGCCTTCTTTCAGGCTGTCTTCTTCCTGCTTCTTCCTAACACACCCACCTACACTCTGTACCTGAGGTCCAGCCATGCTGAGCCAGGCTCTTCTGTCCCTCCTTTCTTTGGCATATGCCATGTTCCTGCCCTGAATGACCTTCCTGCTCTGCTGGGGCTGGTGATCACTTAGGTGCTTTCTCCTGTGGTCCTCCCTGACTTCCCCAGGGAAAGTCTGCTCCCTCCCTAGTGCTTCCCTGGAGTCCCATCAGGCCTCTGTTCTGACCCCGGGCAGCACACATCCTTGTGCTTGGCTAGAAGGTCTGTCAGACATCAGTAGCAGTGTCTCCCTCTAATCCCTGTCCAAAGAGGTTCTAGGTTCCTGCTATGAATCAGCAAGAGGATGATGGATGGATGGATGGATGAATAGGTGGGTGGATATGTAGGTAGATAGGTAGATGGATGGATGGCTGGATGGATGGGTGGGTGGATGATGGATGGATGGATGGATGAATGGATGGGTGGGTGGGTGGATGATGGATGGATGAATGGATGGGCGGGTGGATGATGGATGGATGGATGGATGGATGGGTGGGTGGATGATGGATGGATGGATGGATGAGTGGGCGGGTGGATGATGGATGGATGAATGGATGGGTGGGTGGATGATGGATGGATAGATGGGTGGATATGTAGGTAGATAGGTAGATAGATGGATGGATGGATGGAGGGATGGATGGATAGGTGGGTGGGTGGGTGGATGGGTGGATGGATAGATGAATGGATGAATGGATGGGTGGATGGATAGATGGATGAACGAATGGATGGGTGGGTAGATGATCGAAGGATGAATGGATGAGGTGGCTGGCTGGATGGGTGGATGAGGTGGGTGGGTAGATGAATGGATGGATGCAGAGTTGGACCAGATCTCCAGGGAAGGAAGGAGCCTGCAGGGAGCTCACATCTGCCTCAGCTCACATTTATTGATGGTCTACTGTGTGCCAGGCACATAGGCGTCCCTCTAATCCTCACACATTCTAACCCCTCATAGGTAGGGTCATCACTCTCATTTTGCAGGTAGGGACACTGAGGCTGGGAGTGGTCCAAGGCACACGTCTAGGAGGTGAGGGACCCGTGGTTTGAGCATGCCTGAGCATCCACTGTCAGTGCAGGGCCCTTCCTCGAGCTGCCCCGAGCCCTGTGCTCTGTGCCAGATGGAGCCTGCGGCAGCTGTTGGCCATTTCCTGTCCCTGTTGCTTAGGCCCAAGGAAAATCACGTGCATGGGAGCCAGACAGGCCCAAGTGAGGGTCCTGGCCCTGTCACTGAACAGCTGGTGACTTGGGTGTGTTGCATCACTGTGGACATTATTTTTCTCACCCGGAAAATGGGACACTAACAGAGGTTTCCAGGGCTGTTGTGAGGGTTACATAAGGTAAAGTACCGGATGTGCTCACCTAGGGCCTGGTGAGGAGCTGAGCCGGGGTGGGGTGGGGGGGGGTGGGGTGGGGGGGGTGGCGGGCGGTGGTGAGGAGGGAGGTTCCCAACATAACCTGCTGCCCTCCTTCTCCCCCTCCCCTCCCCGGCCAGCCCCTCCCTCAGGTCCTCAGCGCTCTGTCTCTCCCCTCAGCCCTGCCCCAGAGTCCGGAGTCCGGAGTCCCGTGAGTCCCGTGTATCACTCGCTGTGTGTGCGGTTACTGTGGCAGCCCCCCTCTCCCCCCACCCCTCACGCCAGCTCCTGGATGCAAAGTGGCAAACAGGCTGGAGCAGGAATGTGGCTGTAGGGTTCCGGGCCGCCCCCGGCAGCTCTGGCTTCATCAGCATCTTCCCACCCGGAGAGCCCGAGGCCTGTCCTGCATTAGCCTGGGTGGGTGCAGGTCTCCCCTCTGCTCATATCTGGCCAGCGGAGGCCAGGCTGCTGCGGCCAAGTTCACAGGAAGCGGGTTGGTGGTGCCCTGGCTGCCCGGCCACCAGCGCATGCCGCCCCTCCCGTGTGTGGGACTCCCAGCATCCTTGTTCCTCTGCTCCACTGCCCTGTCTGCTGGGTTCTGAGCTTCAGATTCCCTCTGTTGCAGGTGCCTGGGAACCCCCGCCTTCCTACAGAGGCCTGGTGGGTGGGGAGCGGCCCCTGGGCCATCCTGGGGACTGAGTCTGAATCCAGCCTCCTCCAGAATTCAGGCCTCGCTTGCTTAGTCTCCATCCCCCCCACCCCCCATCCTGTTCCTTTCCAGAGAAACCCAGCCGACCCCACGGGAGAGCCGTTGCTCAGAGCCCACCGAGTGTGCCCCAGATTAGCGTGAATCTGGGAGAGACCTCTGTGGCAGAGCAGGGCCAGTGCGTCAGGAACAATAGCAGAACTGAAATCCAAGTGGGCTCCTGCCTTCTTGCTCCCTAAGCTGCTTATTTTGAGTGGGCCACCCAGGAAAAATTCTACTTGGCCTCCGAAGATTCTGTCCCTGCTACTATCATAATTAATTCTCAAGGAAAAAGTCCCCGAAGTGTTCAGCTGGGACCCCATCCACCCACCCAGGTGGGAAAAACCTATCCAAGAGTTTTCTAATGGTTTTTGTGACTTGAGGCTTCAAGACCTAGGGGTGAGCACAGGCATCCCTGCGGTGACCTTACCTGGGTTATGACAGGTGACCACCCCCACTGAGAAGGGTCCCTTGGCAAGGCAGCAGGGGTGTAGCCCACACCTGCCTCTGTGAGTCACGGGGCTGAGGACAGGCATGGAGAGAGAAGCTGGAGGGTACCCCAGCCCTGTTCTCTATGCCGGGGGGCGGTCCCCAGGGGACGAGTGTGAGGGACAATCCTAACAAGCAGTTCACACTCGTGTCAGGGACCAAGGGACGGGTCCCTCTGTGTTGGCAGGTTAATCAGGCTGCAGTGGGGGTGGGTGGGGGATGGGGTGAGGACTTCTGGGGGTGTTCAGCACTGAGGTCTCTGGGTGCTTGAAGGGAGAGGCTGGGATGAGCCACAGGAGGTTGGGAGAGGGAGCACAGAAGGCAAGGGATGTCACTTCTTAGAGCCAAGAGGTCCCTGGAGATAAACGACTGAATTCTCTCCTTCTACAGATTTGGAAATGGGAGCAGTCCACCCCTTTCCTCGTACGCAGGAAGCGGATGTCCGAACCATTCACAGCATCCAAGATGTGCAGAATCTTGGAATTGGAACATCTTTTACAGACTCAAAGATGCATTTTAGATAATCTTTGAATTGCAGGATCTGAGCATCTTGTCTTTATACCGAATCCTAGAATTATAGGATCACAGATGCCTTCACGGTCTCCTAGGCCCGCAGAATCCCAGGATTTAGGAATCTCTGCAAAAGACTTGGAACAACATACAAACAGTCGCAGAGGCTGAGAACTGAAATGAAAGTCTTGGAATCAGGATATTAGCACAGGAAATGACCTGAGTCCAACAGCCTCCTGTCATATAGGAAGCCCTCTCTACTGTCCTGTAATAACTTGGACACTTCCAGGGACAGGGAGCTCATCACTTGCCAGGGAAACTTGTCTCACTGTTGAGCAGATTTGGCTACTGTTGCAGAGCCTCTGTCTATCCTCATGGGACCCAGCCGCCCCTCTCTCCCTGGCCCCCTCCCTGCCTTCCCACAGCCATCTCAAAATGCTGAATGGCTTGAGCAAGTAACACAGACATCGAGACAGAAACTAAACCATCTCCCAGCTAAAAACAATGACTTTTGAGGGCAGTGGGGCCGCGGGAGGAGCAGGCCAGGACACCTCTTGGCGATGACGCTCACCCATCCTTTGGTGCCCCGCCCAGGTGGAGGTGAGACCTCTGCAGCCCACCAGGCGTCCCGTACTCCTCCAGCATTGCAGAGGCAGGAAGTCGAACTCGCTGGAAACCAGTGGAAACAATCATGGAAAGGGCAAGGTCTGCTTCCAGCCCAGTCCCAGCCAACAGCAAGAATGATTTGATGGTGAAGCCAGGCGCCATTTTGACTGGGTGCTGGGTTCCATTAGGTTGTTTTGAATATCAGCTGGGGGAGGAGAGCGGTGGGGTGCGGTGCGATGGGGAGGCAGTCCTGCCGAGCCTCGGGCACCAAGCTAGCTCGAGCAGAACTGGAAGTGTAGGCCCTATGGCCCGACTACCCAGTGACCAGCTCTGCCTCAGACTAGCTGTGTGACGTCAGGCAAATTGCTAACCTCTCTGTGCTTCCGTTTTCTCTCCTCTGAGGAGAGAAGAGTGGGAGTACAGCCTGTGTGAGCTTTAGCTGTGTTCGATCAGGTAGACTTGCTTCCTTGCATGAGTAATCCACACTGTCATTTGCCCGTGCATTCATTTATTCTTGCTCCCACCCATTCTCCTCATTCATTCGTACACTCACATCAGTTCATGGGTGCCTCTATCCAATGTACATTAATTCATTCATGCATCCCGGCAGGCTCAGCCCTGCCCTCCAGCCTCCCACCAGCTTGTGGGCAGACATTTGGGGTCCTGGAAGGGACTCTAGCCTTGAGGCTAGCAGAAAAGCGGGAGGACTTCCCCGTCACTTCCCCGTCACTTATCGGTGCTGGGGATTTTAAGGATCTAGGATGTGACTTCATTTGGGTAGCGGGCGCAGGATCTCCATCCTGTCTCCTCCTCCATCCTAGTTGTTCAGGAACAGAGTGACCCATTAGTGGTGGACCCTGCGGTGTTGGTCAGGCCATTGGATTGGGAAGGGACAGGTTAGCACTCAGCGGTCTCCGTGTGCCCTGTGCCTGACCAGGTGTCTTTGCTCTGCCCGGGCAGGTGTCTGACCACCTGTGAGCTCCGGTGGGAGGAGGCTGTGCCTGCGGTGAGTCTGCAGAGAACAGAGGCCTGCCATCCCTCCTGCTGCTCACAGCGTAAGAACACAAAATAGCAGACTCTTTATTCCAGAGAACTAAAGCGTTCTTTTCCCTTGACTGTCTCTCTTCTGACTGGGGAGAGGCTGGGGGTGGGGACTGGGCCCAGTTCGGGGATGACTCTGCTGACCCAGGAGGTGAGGTGGCTCATGTCCAAAATCCATTCTGTGAATTACAGCAGTTTGAGTGCATTCAGCCGCTAAATGCCCCCTGGCTGGTTGCACTAATTAATTGATTATTGCCTATACTGGAGGCCTCTGGGGCCGTGGCATGCAAATATATGCAAATGACCACTGGAGCTGTGGGTGTGTGCCTGGATTGGGCTGATTTCTCTGCTTACCTTTGCCTTTACAATCAACACACCCCTCCACCCCCCCACCCCAGAGCCCTGTTCCCAGGGAGCAAGAGTGTGAGGACATGGGCAGAGGCCTTGGAGCTGCAGGCTGGGTTCAGGTCCCGGACCACCTCTTACTCCTGGGGGAAGATCTTGGGTAGGTGTCCTCACTTTTAGGGGCTCCGTCATCATGCATTTCTGAGGCAGTGGGGAGAAAAGTGCTGCCACTCTGCTTCGCAGCCCCGGGTGAACGTGTGCTTCTGAAAAGTCTAACCCTGTGATTTCCTCTAATGAATGGTACCGGTGCTGTAATCGGGGCCTCGCCTCCTCTTTCTGTCCCATAGTCTGTGTTTTATGTGTGACCTTCGCCAAATGCAGCCATTTCTCTTTGGGTGTAGGTGAACTAGGGAAAAAAAATTGGAATTTAAACATCCTGAAAGATTTATTCTCTGTAATAATGGAACACTCCTCACCGAAACCACATGCATTACATTTAAGCAGGAGGGCAGGGCTAGCTGGAGGCAGGCCTAGGTTTGGAGGGAAGGGTTGGGTTGGGGCCTGGAGGGAGGGGTGGGGCTGGGGTTCCGAGGCTGCGAGGCTGCAAGGCTGCGAGGCTGCGGGGTTAAAGGACTTGCTCAGGGGCTCTGAACTGGATGCAGCTTCCAGTTTGCCTGCCTTTGAGGGAGAAGTGAGCTTGCATTTACTGAGCACCTGCTGTATGCAGGACTGTGCACGTGCTGGACTCCATCAGCTCTTACTCTGTCCCCCCAGGAGGGCATGGCTGCTCCCACCTTTCTGAAGGAGAGTTTGGGGCCCTGAGAGATGGAGCTGCCTTGTCCCAGGTCACTCAGCTCGGTGGTGGCAGGAGGGGATGCGAGCCAGTCTGGCTGACCTGAGTCCCTGCTCTTTCTCTGGCCCCGTGCAGGAGGGATATGGACATCCGTGCCGCAGAGGGTCGTGGACTCCAGACACCGGTGGTGGGATTGCTCACTGGCCCACATGGGGCTGAGTCTGAGTTCAGCTCAGCTGAGTCGGGAGTGCTTCCTGTGAAGTAGAGGCTGGGCACCTCGAGGCCGCTCCTGGGCCCCTGGGAATGTCCCCTTCATGCGGTGCAAATAAGCAGCGGGGGAAAGAGGCACAAGAGCATGTGGGGGGAAGCCCAAGGCCTCCCTGAAGAAGGCTGTGGAGACTGCAGAGAACTCCACCCAGCAGATGCCGCGGAAGGGCATGGGGGGCGGGGGAGGCCAGCTGGGAGGTGGGAATCCAGGTGGGGGGCGAAGGCTGGGAGGTGGGAATCTGCCCGCACGTGGATTCATCGAGCACACCTTCGTCGCTGCTGCTCTGCCCTGTTATTTTAGGTTCTGGGGATACAAGGGAGACTTCAGGGCGGTCCTGCTTGAGTGCTCACCGTCCAGCTGGGGAGACAGCGGGGATGTGGATCATCACAGAAGTGGAGCGACAGGGGCTCCCCTGCTTCCTGGCTGTGTGGCCTCAGCCAAGTAGCACCATCTCTCTGAGCCTGTTTCCTCATCTGTACCGCAGGTGACAATGATCTCTGCCGCAGAGGATGGTGGTGAGGGTAACGTGAGGCGGCCCAGGTAACAGGTGAGGACAGAGCCTGGCATGTGCTTGGGGCTTAGACCAGATTCTCTACTAGCTGCTCTGGGGTGGGGCTGAGGGAGCGATTAGTTCTCTCTGGAAAAGCCTGAGTTCAGCTTAGCTGAGTCGGGAGCACTTCCTGTGAAGTAGAGGAGATGCATTCTGGGCTTTGAAGGATGCATAGGAGTTCCTCAGAGGGAGGAAGGGATACAGCTGGAAAAAAGCCCTAGTGGGGTGGGGGTGGATGAGGGTTCTGGGAGCCCCGTGAAGACCCACTTTAGCTGGAGCTTTCTGGAGGGCAGGGATGGGAGAGGTGGTGGGTGGTAAAGCTGCCGAGTAGGGAGTTGTGATGGTTTGAGGCAGCCGTCAGCGGGAGCCACAGCAGGTCCTAGAGCAGGGATGCCTGTGATGTGGAGGACAGCTGTCCTGCCTGGTGACCTGCGATGTTGTGTGGGGGCAGGCGGGAGCAGGGGCAGGAGTCCGTGCCGCAGGACTCATGAGGGAGCCCGAGTAATCCTGGCGCGCTGGGCTCCAGGGAGGGCGGGGGGCCAGGGCCCTGCACACGGTAAGGCTCATTGAGGGGGCCCTCATCCCTGTCCAAGCCCCTCACTGCACTGATGGGGAAACTGAGGCCCAGAGAGGGCAAGTGGCTTCCCAGGGACACATGGCGGGCTTTGCTTGTGGACCCTTGGGTCTGCCTTTGTCTTGTGGGGTAAGAGATGAAGGGGAAGGGGTAGCTTAGGGAGGAGGGCATGGATCTGGGGGTGCTCACACTGTCAGCATAATTTTAAACCAGTTAAAGCACCTCCTTCCTAGGGAGGGAATGAAAACTGCTCAGTTGGGGAGGGCTTTGAACTGATGGTTCCCTCTACATGAACACATTCATCCTCCTCCTGCTCCCCCCCACCTCTTCCTCCTCCTCCTCTTCCTCCTTCACAGGACAGGTTTATATGCTGCTCACCCGTAGGGCCCAGTGCAGGTGGGCTGGGTGGGGAGGCCCCCTCAGACCCCCACCCAGCCTGGGCTTCCCCATCATGTCCCACTGCATGGTCATCACCTGTTCCCCATGGGCCTGGGGGCCTGGAGGGCTGTGATGGTGTCTCTGTCCTTGTGGGGACACAGGGCCAGACACAAGGCACGCCTCCATCAGCTCAAGGAGAGATGGCCCTGAGCCCCGCTCTGCCCCTCACTAGGTGTGGGGCTTGGACGTCATCAACCACTCGGAGCCCCAGTGTCCTCATCTGTGGAAGGTGACAACGCTCCTCACCTCTCAGGATTGCCGGGGTATGACATGAAAATTCTAGGCACCAAGACACCCGTCTCTCCCTACCCCCGCCTCACTTCTTTCCCACCTCGCCTCTGCAGGGCTCCCGCCACCCGCTGTCCCCACCTTCAGAGCACCTGAGTGGGGAAATTCTCAGGACTCCTCTCTCCTGACCTGGCGCGTCTGATGAGCACTGTGG
This sequence comes from Spilogale gracilis, assembly GCA_004023965.1. Classification (NCBI taxonomy): domain Eukaryota; kingdom Metazoa; phylum Chordata; class Mammalia; order Carnivora; family Mephitidae; genus Spilogale; species Spilogale gracilis. Next base: position 9,387 of record PITA01032919.1, read on the forward strand.
GTCCGAGGCAGACCTCCCAGCCCTGGCGGAGTGTGGAGTGCCGGGCCACCTGGAGCCTCCCGACTGCGTGTCTCTCGTTCTCTGAGCTCCCAGGCTTTTTGTTTCCTGGAATTTGCATCGGTTTTCCTGCGTTTTATATCTGGGACTCAGGGAGCAAAAGACGATGCTTTATGGAGTCACAGAGGAGGGGAGTGAGGGCCGAGAGGGAGGTCACAGCACTGGAAGCCACCAGCGCTTGAATTCAAACCTAGTCATTAACTGATTGATGTAACGGACATTTGTCAGAAGTCCCGCAGTGGGCCAGGACTTGGAATGCCTCACGTCTCGTTAAATCCTGCATTCTCAGAGCACTCAAAAGAGCCAACCCAACTCCTGTATGGAGCGTCGCTGGGCGCTGGGCTCTGGGTGGGCTTCTCGCGGGCATCCTACTTTCACTCCCATGGCAGCATGGGCAAGCACCAGCTGTCATTGCCGTGTCACTGAGCATGTCCCTGGAGCCCTGGGAGGGGAAGGAACTTGAAGGGTTGAGGTGGGGGTGAGCCCTGGCCCACTGGACTCCAAGTCTAGTGCTCCATCCAGGAGGGAGGTCAGAGTGGGGCGAGTCACTTGGTGATGAGGGCAGTGTTGAGATGAGGTCTGAGGTTGGCGCGTTCAGGAGAAAGGGAGGGATATCTCCTCCCCCCCTCACTCCACTCCTAGAGAGTCATGGAGGCCTGTGGCTTCTGCCTCGGAATGCCCCTAGAACCGATTCAGGGTTGGAAATGGGCACTGTTGCTTGACAGCAGTAACCGTGACAGAACCGAATCCTCACCACGTCCTAGATCCCTCACTGGAGATGCTCAAACTGGACAGCAGGGGGCGGGCAAGGTCTGATGAGGAGTCCGTGGGAGCCCTCCAACACAGAGAGGGGCACACAGGAGGGGCGCAGGGATGGCTAATTCATGAGTCAGTTCTCTCCTCTCTTCTCCTCTACTGGGAAAGTCTCTTGGGGGTGATTCGAGGTGCCCCAGTGGGTATGGGCATGCTGCTGTCTTTGCCAAGACAGCTGGGTCCTCAAGATGCCGGAGCTGCCCACGTGCTGGCAGTAGGCTCAGAGAGAAAGGGGACCTGGCTCGAGTCCCTATGTCTTCCTCGCGTGGTGGGTCCCTGCCCTACCCTAAACAACACCCCTCCATTCTCAAATCTCATGGATAGGTAGTACCATCTGGGCTGATGATTCAAACCCTGGAGAATACCTGTTGGCTTCCCATCAAAGTTTCAGTCCGGCTGTCCCATCAGATGAGGGAGACACACAAAGAAAGATGGGGGAGACACACAAATCAGATGGGGGAGACACACAAAGAAAGAAATCACAATGTAGTCATAAAGGACTTGTGTGGAGGAAGCTATATACTTTAGGAGCAGGAGAGAGGAGCAGATTGACTCTCCAGGGATAAGAGAAGGCAGGGAGGCTTTCCAGAGAGGAGGGCTTTAACCTGGGTTTTGCTGGATCAATAGGAGTTTTCCAGGTGGACAAGATGAAAAAAAGGCATCTTGAAAAAGAACAGAATGCACAGTAGAAACAGGGACCAGGTAGGGATAGCAGGGTCCAGGATAGCAGGCCAACTAGGGGAGAGGGAGGGCCAGGTCAAGAAGTACCAGGCTAAGGGGTCTCTGGTTACCCCCCCTGCTCAGGCCTCCTTCTGCTCCTATCTGTCCACTGCAGGCTGAAGTCGGCAATGGGCTGTGGGCTTGCCTAGGTCTGATTTTCTCGCCTGCGCTCTCTTTTCCAGGTCTCCTGTGGCCACGAGCTCTGTTGCTTGCAGTCAGTCCTGACCCAGCGGTACCAGCAGAGCCTCCTGGCTCTGGAGAGGCTGAAGTAGAGCAGACAGGCAGTGCCAAGAGGCTGGACTCTGGAGTCACAAAGACCTGGGTTCAAATCTCAGTTCCATCACTGACAGTGCTCTGAGCCCCCCTGGTGACTTAGGGGTCAGATTGCTGCTCCTGGGGTTGTCAAGGGAAGGCAAAGATGGCCGATACTGACCGCAGCTCCCTCAGAAGTTGGTACTAGGTGCCCATGCTGAACACACTCACCTCACTGACCGCTCTCTGCGCCCTGCTGAGCTGTGCTTAGCTCTGCACTCGGGCCTGGCGCCCAGGGGCTGCTCCGTGCTCCCTGTCTCCCCCGTCCCCGTGGGCCCCAGAGCACCAAGGATGGTTTCCCGCCACTGTAATTTGGTGGCCCTGAAATGTCTCCCTCTATCTCACCTGCCCCTCCGCAGCGTTTCAGTCCGCCATGCTACCCTCCCCGCCCCCCCGCGGCTTGAGGAGAGGACCCGCCATGGGCAACCCTTCCCGCCTCCCAGGGAACTGAGGCGCACAAATCCCAGAGAAGCAAGGGCAGGACATGGGTCATGAGGTGGCTTGAGTGGCTGGTGGAGAGTGAATCCCCACATGTGACAAAGACACACACGCATGCACATTCCCCTCAAGGAACCTGAATGGGCTGGGTAAGTGAGATGAATCTCTCCCTGTTCTCTCTCCATTTGCTCGCTCTTTCTTCCTCACTCCCGGGGCTGCAGACACATGCGTCCCAGCAGACATCGCCACACCCATGCACTAACATCTGCTCGCTCACAGGTGCACGCCATCCCTTGTTTGCTCAGGCCGCTCGGTCGCACTCCTGCGCTTTTGGCCTATGGTCACTGGCCTGCCCGGTCCCAGGTGGGGCGGGGGACGTGGGTACTCTCCATTCCCCTGCGCACCCTGGTGGGCTTGAGCAGAGGGGTCATGAGCTCTTGCTGACGTTCCAGGTGCTGGCTGCTGGCTTGGGGGTAGAGCAGAGACTTCAAGGGCAGGGAGGGTGAAGCAGGGACACCCCACGGGCAGTCACGGAGACGGGGGTGCTGCACCGGCGGGGTCAGGGTGGCAAGTAGTGGCTGGAATGTGGTGGAATGTTGAAGGTAAAGCCCTTGGGACTTGCTGATGGCTGGGGTGTAGGGGCGTTTGAGAGAGGGAGGGGTCCAGAGGGACCCCCCCGCCCCGCTTTAGCCAGAGCCACCGGGAGGATGGAGTCTCCCTTCAGAGGTGGGACGGCTGTGGACCAGCAGGCTCAGGGACTGTGGGCGACAAGAGCAGTCAGGAGTCCAGTTTTGGATTAAGTTTAGGACGCCCATTAGACATCCAGGAGGAGATGTAGAGAAGGCAGGTGGATAGAATAACCTCCTGGGAGAAGGCGGTGGTGCTCCCACACCTGACAGAGGAGGGACAGCCCAGCTGTCACGTGCCCGGGCCACGTGGCTGGCAAAGAGCAAGGCTGGGGCTTGAGTCCTCTGACTCCAGATCCATGCTGGGAACCACACGCCGTGGGTCCCACTGGGCACGCGCCCTGGGACACGGAGATGAAGGACCGCATCCTGCCCCATGGGAGTCCCACTGTGAGTCGGGGAGTTGGAGAGGAGCAGTGAGCAACGAAGAGTGTGTTTGGGTGGCTCTCCTGTCTGGACCTCAGTCCACAGATGGCACAGCCTCTGGACCCTTCAGGAGGAGGAAGGGAGGTAGAGGAAGGGGGAATGTCGGAAGCGCTGGGTGGGCTGGGCGGTTTGCTCGAGGAGGACACTGGCCTTGCACCCCCGGCACAGGGCCTAGCACCGGCTCGGGCAGGCTGCTGGGTCCAGGTCCTCAGCGGGGGCAGCCACCTGGTGGGTGATGGAGGAGAGAGAGATGGCCGCGGGGGGGGGGGGGGGGCTGCCCCTTGAATTTAGATGGTGCTGATGTGATGTGGAGGCAGGAGGTTAAAAAGAAGAAAGATTACAGAAAACCCACAGCAGCAACAGCCCCCACTTGGCAAAGTCAGAATTCACATGATGTTTGGTCTGCATTGGAGACCCAGAACGTCCTCACAGTGAAGTGCTGTGAAGTTGTCCCTCTGTAGGGGCAGAGGGAGGGCTGTGGGCGGGGCTGGGGCGGGGCTGGGGCGGGGCCTGGGGGGGAGCTTTGCCCTCAACTCTCCGA
>PITA01032920.1:0-13383 GCA_004023965.1 Spilogale gracilis
CATTTCCACCTGAAATTGCCGCTGAGTACTTCGCGCTTCCTCCCGCGGCACAGCTGACCCCGCCCTCTTTAACAGGCTTGGGTTTAGCCTGAGAAATCGTCCAAGATAAAGTGGGCTGGTGGTTCCCTTCAAAGAGATTTCGCAACCAGAAAGGAGGCATTGTCTCCACCTTCCTTTTACAGGAGGACCGGGTGTTATCGCCTGTGTCTTAGGTGATCTAATTGGCAAGCCTGTTATTAATTTTCTCTTAAAGTAATGCTGGCAGAACAGGCGGCTCCTGACAGCCCCGGGCAGGTTCCCATCTGAAGAGATCTCCTCCCCGTCGGTGGGGACTTGCCTGGAGAATCCCGACCCAGCTGAGCCTCCTGATCCTGGCTTCCTGGAGGGGGCTGCTCGGAAGCCTCTGAAGGGTCCCCGAGGGGAAGCCCAATCTTTCTCAGATGGCTGTGGGCACCGGGCTCTGATGTGCCTCCCTCCCTCTGCTACCCCAGACCCCCTGGAGCCCCTGGCTTCCCTTCACCCCGAACGTTGTCCCCAGCACCCCAGGCCCCTCAGAGTCCCTGCTGAGGCTGTGGAGGGCCCCGGGGAGCCTGTGGGCATCCTCGAAGGCCCTCCCTTGTGTGGGTGCTGGGAGTGCTTCCTGGCACTTGCCGGTCTCACGGGCTGCATGGTGATTTGGTGGTGCCGGCCGGGCTGGGGGCAGGCTCTGGTAGCGCTGTTCTCCCTGAGTGGGCGCAGGCGGCTCCGTCCCTGGGCAGGGAGCCCTGGGCCAAGACGCGCAGGGAACTCTGTGCGTTCCAGGTGCCGAGCTGTCTCAGTGCAGCCGGTTGGCGGCCTCCACCCACCGAGCTGCGGGGGTCAGAGGCCGGCTGCTGTCCCGTCCTGGTCCCTTCTCCCCGCTGATGCACCCGGTCCCCGGGACAGTGCAGCTCTCTGCTTAACGGAAGTTACGGCGTCCTGTGAGCCACACACCGCGGCGCACACGGGGGCTTGTGCAGGTGCGCCGTCCTGCCCCGTGACTCCAGGTGGGCTTGCTCCGTGGAGGAAGGAAATAAATCCATTAATTGGGAGACTTTTTTTCAGATCGTGTAGATATCGATCTTATACAAGAAAAGAGATGACGCGAGAGCATTTTGCCTTTATGTCGAGTTAGCTGCCCGACGGGACAGCCGCTGGCTGCACGGCTCGGAACACCGAGGGGCTGGTGGCCCACACGAGCTCCGTGACGGCAGGCTCAGCGTGAGCCAAGATCGCAGAGCCCCGCAGTAGCGATCCTTCAGCATGGATTGCGTGTTGAAACCATCGTCTCTTGGATGTATTGGGTTAAATGACATATGTTATTAAAATCATTTTCACCGGTTTCTTTTTATTTTCCGCAATGTGGCCGTGGACAGTTTACGAACACACGTGTGGCTTGTGCGGGATTCCGGTGCCCTCCGCCCATGTGGCGGACCCAGCGTCCTTGCGTCCAGAGGAGGCTGAGTGACAGGAGGCGGGAGAGCCAGAGTGGACGAGACCCCACGTGCCTGGGCAGGCTGGGCATGAGGCTCCCTGCGTGAGAACGAAGGTTCTGGGGCCGTGTTTCTCAGCTGAGCTCCTCCGAGCCTTCTCGCGGGTCTCTGGCCGCTGGACGTGGTACCACGAGCGCCGATGTCCTTGGCAAGCCATGGCAGTTCTAATCCCACACAACGCACTTCTAAAGGCTGTGGCTTGGGGACCATCCCCTTGGCCTGGACCGTGGCCGATCTCCGCGGGAGGAAATTCCACACCGTCCCGCGGGCACGGCATTGTAATTCTCTACAGCCCCATTGGCAGGAAGCTCCTCTTCATGTCTGCAGTTTGGACCGTTTCCTCCTGACCTTGCCAAAAACCACAGGACGAGCAGCTGGTCGCCGTACCGAGTGTAAAGTCCTTTGGGCAAATCAGAGGTGGAACGTGTTTCAGCCCTCGGGTCTCTGTTCCATGAGCTAGATGACCCTGTTCCTCAGGGGAGCGACGTTTGGAAGAGGTCTGCGTTATCGTTGCTCAGGAAGTCCTTATATTTACCGCAGGGTACTGCGTTCTGGTATGATGAAAACCAAGCAGAGTTCAGGTGACTGTGAGGTCATTCAGGATCCTCCCCAGAGGGGCGGAGTGCTCGGGGTCACTGGGCCGGGCTTTCCGCCCTCTTCCCTAGCCGGTGCGCGTGCGCAGGCCGCCCTCTTGGTCCAACCACGGGGCCCTGTGCTTGTGTCGGAGCAGAGCGGACCCTCTGTGCTGCTGGGAAGCAACGGCGTGCGGCTCCTGGGCCGGGAGAGACCCAGCCTCACACGAGACCAGCCGTGGTATTTGTAGGGCCCAGTGAGAACCGAAAACTTGGAAATCCTTGTTCAAAGTTGGTTAAGAACTGGGGACCCTGGGGGCTCAGTCAGTGACGTGTCTGCCTTCAGCTCGGGTCATGACCCAGGGTCCTGGGATCGAGCCCCACGTCGGGCTCCCTGCTCAGTGGTGAGCCTGCTTCTCCCTCTCCCCGCCCTTCTGTTTGCGCTCTCCTGCTCTCTTCCTCTCTGTCAAATAAATACACAAAATCTTCTTAAAAAAACATTGGTGAAGAGTCTGAAGACGGCTACGGCAGAGCTCGGGGCGAGCGCGAGGCCTTCCTAGGCGCAGCTTCTGTGGGACATGCCTGCGGCCCGGGCCAGGGCTCGCGTCCTCTCCTCGGCCGAGCCCGCACTGACCCCACAGGGAAAGCGCAGTGAGGCCGGGGGCATCTGGGAGGGAGGCCCGACTGAAGGATGGGGGCCGGGACTGTCCGCCAAGATGCTGGACAGAACTTTTCTCTAGGCTTTCTGACCAAAGAGAGAGGAAAGGATCCTCATTATTGGAGAGGAGAAAGGACCCTGGAAAGCAAATATCTTTGTTGTACTTCCGTCCTCTCCCTCGTTTCTCTTGCCTTGAGGATGGTGACGCTCCCGCTCGGGTTGGGAAGGTCACGCGGGGACGGTCACGTGGGGACGGTCCGCGGGGACACCGGGATTCAGTAGCCTTGAAACAACTATGTCAGAAGCACCCTCTTTTGCCCCATTGAAGACACAAGATATTAAGCGTTCAATTATATTCAATCCCTGAACAACGGGGGGACCCGGGCACTGACCCCTGACACTCAAGTCCACACCTCACTTTTGAATCCCTCAAAACGCAAGTCCACACGGCCTGCTGGGGCCCGGAGGCCTTCCCGGGACACGGACGCTCGATTCCCTCGTGTGTGTGCTGGCCGCGTCACGGACTGTGTTCTCACAACAGAGGAGGCTGCAGAAAGAACGTTGCTTGGAAAACCGTAAGGAAGAGAAAACAGTCCTGCCCTGTGTTCATGGACCGCCGCCCGCCCCGGGCAGGCCGAGTTCTCGTCTCTCTCTGAGGCTGAGTGGCCGTCTTCACCGTTTCCCCCCCACACCGTGTTTCTCCCCGCGCTCGGTGGCCGTGCGTCTGCTGTCCCGAAGCCGGCGGACGAGTGAGCTAAGCGGGGGCTCAGGCGGACGCGCTGCTGTTCTTAAAGGAGGCCAGGCGCCCCGGGGCTCCAAGACCCGCGGCTGGTTGAATGCACGCAGACATGACCAATGCCCTCCGGGGCCATCGTGGGCTGGACTGTGCTGGAGGATAGGAGTTACTGATTCCACATCGGCTCCCCGAGGATGGGCTCTGTCCGTCGTGCGTGGGCGACAAGTCCTTCCGCTCTGTTTCCCCTGCTCGGGGCTCCGCCCCTTGGCGTCTTCTACCAGCTGAAGGCATCCCGGAGCGATTGTCTGGGCAGCGTCCTCTGGGCCAGGTGCTGGTGACTCACCCGGTCTCCCTGCAAACCAGTCCTTAAGCCTGCTTCCCTTGGGACAAGCCGAGAGGAAGGGTATATTTAAAAGTGTCTCGGCAGGAGCTGTGTGATCTCACAACCAGGAGGGAGGGAGACCCGACTGAGTCGGGACTTGAACACCTGGCGCTTGCTGCCAGGGAACGCGGCCGTGCCAGCATCCGGCCGAGGGGCGTGCGATGCCCAGATCGCATGGTTTTCAAACTTAGGTTCGTAATTAACTGCGTAGGATCTCTAGGGAATTCTGGAAGGACCGCCAGGAAAACCTTGCTCTGTCCTCTCAGATATCACAAGGCATCTCAGGAACTTTCCGAGGACAAAACGTTTCCCGGGAGGAAGACTGCCGTGCCTCCCTGCTCCCCCAGGGCTGGCCGCGGGCTGGGCGTCCCCGTTGTCTCTGGCGTGCCCCGCACGGGCTTCGCTCCTCTTCTTCAAGCTTGGGTTTGGCCCTCCTCCTGAAACACCCTCTTTATCAACTTTGAAGTCCAGAATTTTTAAGGAAAATCTAATCCACAATATTTTGTGAGAACCACCTAACGTCCAAAAATACTGTCCGTTCCCTACTTATAACTTGCTTTACTGAGACTTCTTTCTTAGAATTGTGTTTGTATAGTTTTAATAAAACAGCCGTAAAAACGATAAGCTGGAAAAGGGCCCGGAGCTCCACGTCAGAGCCCTGGCTCGTGCTGAGAGTTAACCCCTCAGGGTCTGAGGCTGCGCCCTTGGATAGAACGGAGAGCAAATGGCACGAGAAGGACACCAGGAAACGCTTGAACAGCTTCCCGGCCGCAGAAACCTTCTGGAGAGTGCTGCAAGAGATGGATGAGCCCCGGCACACCCAAGGAGCAGCCGTGGGACAGAGCACCGCAACGGACTCGCTGGGAACTGCCCCAGGAGCCCACGCCATCTGCACCCATTAAACGCTGACTTGCTCGGGGATGCGCTGGGCCGCGACGAGCGAGGCTGGGATGTGGCCCCTGCTCACCGACAGCGCAGGGTCAGAGGGGCAGGTTCCAACCACGCGTGACCCGAGCGCCACTCCCACTGGCTCCGGGAAGCCTGCTGCCGGGAGACACGGTCAGACTCACTCTGCAGACCTGACTCCGTGGTGTCTCCCGGGGAGAACGGTTACACACACACCCAGGGACCAGAAGGGCTGGCCAGGATGGCGCCGTGGACCGCGCAATCAGGGAACCCCCAGCAATGAGCATGGAAGAAATCACTCCAGGTGCTTCCCCTTCAGATGCTGTCTCCCCTGGATTCTCCCTGGAGGAAGAGGGGGAGGCTGGGAGGGCCGGGATGGGCGTTCCCAAGTTTCCACCCTGTACACTGGTGCTTGGCAGCGTCGGATGGAGTTACCCAGAGGAAGGCCCGCACCTGCCCCTGTGCCGTCAGAGTGGACGAGGCCCTGGGGGCGGCTGGGGCCCAAGTTGGCCTCTCCCTCTGAGGCACCCAGCTGGGCTGCAGCTCCCGGACCCCTCGCACCTGCTTGTCCACGACCTGCCCTGTAGTTTGGGGGGGGGGCGTCACCGGCAAGCCTGACCCGTGGAAGAGGCCATCCCTCCGCTCTTGCCGCCCCGGCCGTGCGCTCCAACGGGGAGGCCACGAGTCACTGCAGCTACTTGGCCCGGTGGTTTGAGACAAGTAAACTTCTGTGCTGTCGAAGGACTAGAGGCTCGTGTCTGTAGGGCCCTGGTTGTGCCCGGGAAACGCGAGCGTGAGAAAAAATGTCTCGCTGAAACAGTCCGCACAGAGACTGAGCGGACAGGCAGGCGTGCTGGGCTAGCCCCGGAGGGCTGCGGCGGGAGGCACGTCCTCCTGTGGGCCCCGTGCCTGCTGCGGCAAGCTCTCTTCCCGGCGTCTCGGCCGCGCTCCTCCGCCCGCCTCAGGTCCCCTCCCGCCCCGGGTGTGCCTGCAGGTGTGCGTGCACCGGGCCGACCCACCGCAGGGGCCCCGCCGTGTGCTCCTGCAGGGAACTGGTTCGGCCACCAACCTTCAGGAACCCAAAAGAGAGAAAAGAAAGAGTGTCCATTTCTCATTCAATCAATAAATGCCCTCTTTCTACTTTTGGAAATACAGAAGAGGGAAAATTTTGTGACTGGAAGGAATCCAAGAGGTCTTACAAGAGACCATGTGGCTGAGACAGACCAGGGAAATGGAAAGAGCCCCGGGTTCATTCCTAGAGCCCCCCCCCCACCGTGTGCCTGGGCGAGACCCACGCCTGTGCCCCTGATGCCCTCTCGCAGGCAGGGACCCCTGCCCTTTCCAGTGTGTGGGAGGCCGCCGCCTCGGGGTCTTCGTGTGCCTGAGGTGACACGCACCGAGGAGGTGGGACCATGGTCTAGATGCTGCCCCGCCTCCCGTCGCCACGAGGACACGTGCGAACGCAGACTCAGGAGGGGAGGGGGGCTGGGGGCTGGGGGCCGCGGTGCAGTTGCCTGGTTCCCACGGCTGAGTCCGCCCGGTTTTCTGATTTCATTTCTTATCTGCAAAGTGGAGGTGTCGCCCCAGCTTCACGGGCCGCTGGGGATGTCCTGAGGTCCCACCCGCCTGCTAAGTTAGCCTCACATCGTCTTTGGGGCCGTGAACAGCACTTCCCGAGACACATCCTGACCATGGCTTTGCTGGCGCCCCACCATCCAGATGTTTCCAGTCCTTTAGTGTGCGAACCTCCATGCCTTCCCATGCAATTTCCCCCTGACCTCCAATCAGCTAGAATGGGAGCCGTGCCCCTCAGTCCCCCACTCTGATGCCGCCTGCTCACTGGTCTGTGTCTGGGCTCCATGAATGGCAGGTGCCGCGCCTTCTTACGCACCACACCCCCATCCCAGCTGTAGTCACTGAATGAGGGAAGGAATGGGAGACAGAGGGGATGAATGACAGGCTAAGCAGTCTTCCTCCAGAAGTGCTAACACATCACGGCAGCCAGAATTCCCAGGCTGACTCGAGCTCCTCCCTCGAAGAGCACTGAGCAACTGGGGAGTGGGTTGTGGGACTCGGTTTACTTCATCTGGACCCCATGTGTCCAGACAGGGCTTGGAGTGGGACAGAGTTGGGTCAGAGGGGTGCAGGAACGGGCTGTCCATTGCTTGGAAGCACAGGTGGTATGCCTACAGCACCTTCTTTCGTCATCTTTCTCCAGTAAACCATCTTTCCAAGATGACCAGTATCCCCGGGCACGCGCTGCCTCGGGAGGTTCTTAAAACTGCACAACGAGCTGCAGTCCTCGTAGGTGTACAGCTTGGGGTTCTTCCGAAGGCCGAGGGGCAAATGTGCAGACCCTGAGATGGTTTATGGAAATCGAGCACAGAATCCTCCTTCCCTGTTCATGTCATACTGACAATTAAAAAATCCTGCTTCTGAAAAGTTTAGACCACAATTTGCTGGAGACTAAGATGGACAGAGTGTTTCCTTTAAGCCCTCGTGGGAGCTGGATTTGAGGACATGTTTCAGGCTGCCCGTAGTGGGATCACAGTGTTCATTAAATGAAGGTGGGGGGCAATGGGCGTTAATTCAGTCCAGTAGCTCAGAGCGTCCCTTGGGGAAAGATTCACCGTGTCCAGAGCCTGCCCCCAGGCGTCACAGGGCGGTGCAGATTGGCGGCAGAAGAGAAAACCATGTGATGTCCCAGGGATCCAGAAGCTTGAAAGAGGCAGGACTGTGGGCTCTCCCAGGGGTCGGGACCAGAGTCCCAGGGAGGACGGGAGTGCTGCCATGGTTGGGGTCCCGGGGCTCCTGAGAGCCTGCCCGCAGCACCAGGCATGCTTTCTGTGGAGCCAGCGACATGAGGAGACTGAGGCCACCTGGCCGGGTAGCTCTACAGGGAGAACGTCCCCACAAGAGCCCGGGGGCCCCTAAAGTCACCAGCACCCGTGTCTCCTGGGACGCTGTTCTGTCTTTGAATCACCCAGGTGAGGCACCTCTTCCGACGGGGCAGGTCTCTGATGCTGCCTCGCCCAGTGGCAAGAGAGGCTGTCCTTTGCGTGGGGCTGAGGACACTCCTGAGAAACTTTCTGCCGGAGGCGAGGACTCCCTGGTAGGATCACTGCGGATCAAGAATGCCAAACTCTGCCTTCCTCCCGCTCCCTCGCGGTCCAACCTGGTCTGTGAAGAATCATTGCACGTCCTGTGCTCGTAAGAGATACGTATTCCACAGTGTCGGATGCATTCTCCTGTGCATGTCAACCGGCCAGGTGGTTTATCATATTCTTCTGATTGTCTGTGTTCATGTGCCTTCTGGCATCACTGAGCATGTGTTAAAATTGCTCCTGAAAATTGTGGATCTGATTATTTATGCTTCTTAATTTTTTCAACTTCGACTTTATATATTTGAAGCTATGGTGTAAGTGCATACTACTTTGGAATGCTGTATTGTTTTAGTGGATTGACAATTTTATCATTATAATGAGTGTAGCAGGACCACATGTTAAGCCATAAAATAAATCTTAACACATTTAAAAAGATTGAAATCCTACAAAGTATCTTCTCTGACCACAACGCAATAAAATAACAAATCAATAACTGAAGAAAATCTAGAAAGCTCAGAAATATGGGGAAGTTAAGGAATACTCTCTTAGGCAACCAATGAGTCAATTAAGAAATCATGAGGGAATTTAGAAAATGCTATTGTGGGTGGCGCCTGGGTGGCTCAGTTGGTTAAGGGACTGCCTTCGGCTCAGGTCATGATCCCGGAGACCAAGGATCGAGTCCCACATCGGGCTCCCTGCTCGGCGGGAAGCCTGCTTCTCCCTCTCTCACTCCCCCTGCTTGTGTTCCCTCTCTGGCTGTGTTTCTCTCTGTCAAATAAATAAAATCTCTCTAAAAAAAAATGCTATTGTGCTGAATGAAAGTGGAAACAATGTAGCAAGACTTTGGGACGCAGGAAAGCAGTGCTCAGAAGGTCACTCCTGGCTGTGAACGACTGCATGAGAGAAGGTCTCAGATAAACAAATTTACCTTCTGCCTAAAGGAACTAGAAAAAGCAGAGCAACTCAAACCTGAAACAAGGGAAAGGAAGAAATAATAAAGATTAACCCAGAGATAAATGTGCCAAGGAGTCAAAAGCAGCAGAGAAAAATGAATGAAAGTAGGAGTTTTTCGTTAAAAGGATAAATAAACATATTGACAAACCTTTAGTTAGATTAACCGAGAAAAAAATAGAGAGACAACTATTAATACTAAAATCAGGAATGAAAGTAAGGAGATAACTGACTTTACAGCAATAAGAACAATTATAAGAGAATACTATGAGCAATTTAATGCCGAAAAAGTAGGTAACCTAAATGAAACATACAAATACCTGGAAACATGCATGGTACCAAGGCGACTTAGGAAGCAAGAGTAGATCTTAAAAGACTTCTGCAGATGAAGAGATTGAATCAATAATAAAAAACCTCCCACTGAATTAAATCCTTGGACCAGAAGACATCACTGTTGAATTCCATCAAACATTTAAAGAAGAAATTAACACTAATCATCTTCAATTTTTTTCAAAAATGGGAGAAATGGGAACAGCACCTAATGAGCAGGGCCACTGCTATTGTAATATTGAAGTCACACAAAGATAGAAGAAAACTACAGGTTTGTATCTTTGAATATAGATGCAAAATCCTCCTCAAAATCCCAGCAACCCAAATCCAGCAGCATTTTAAGAGGATTAAGCACCATGACTGAATAGGATTTATCCCACGAATACAAGGATGCTTCAATACACAAAAATCAGACAGTGCAGCACATCACATTAATAGAATGAAAGGGAAGCGATTTCAATCACTGCAGAAGAAGGATTCGACAAAATCCAACACCTCTTCATGATAAAAACACCTAATAACTAGAAAAAGAATCTTTTTCAACTAGAGAGTATCTATGAAAACCCACAGTTAACATCTCACTCAATTATGAAGCCCAAAATCTTAATTTCTGAGATTAAGAGAAAGACGACGATGCCTGTTCTCACTGCTTCTCTTCTGTACTGGAAGTTCTAGCCAGGACAATTAGGCAAAGAAAAGACATAGGCACCCACACTGGAGAAAAGAAGCCAAACTATGTCTACTCATAGATTACATAGTCTTAAGAAACTCTAAAGGAGTCTACAAAAAAGCTATTAGAGCCAATAAATGAGTCAGCCAAGTTGCAAGATACAAGATCAACATATACAAATCAGTTATATTTCTACTCAAAAGCAATGGACAAACCAAAAATGAAATTATAAATAGCATTCTACTTACAGTAGCACCAATAAAGGATAAAATACTTAGGAATAAATTTAACTAAGGAGATGCAAGACCTACCTACCAAAAATCACAAAGCACTGGGGAAAGACACTTTTTAAAAGAACTCAGTAAATGGAAAGACATCTCATGCTCATGAATTGGAAGACTTAATATTGTAAAGGTGACAACATTCTGAAAAACAATCAAGTCAATCCTTATCAAAATCCCAATGATTTTTTTGGCCCCCAAAATGAAAAACCTGATCCTAAAATGCATATGGAGTTGCAAGGAATACTGAATAACTAAACAGTCTTGAAAAAAAAAAGAACAAAGGGACATAAAAGATGTACAGATTGGTAAGGAAGAAATAAACCTATCTCTGTTTGCAGGTAACATGATAATCTGTATAGAAAATCTGAGAGAATCAACAACACAAAACTCCTGGAATTAATAAGTGATCACAGCAAAACTGTGGACACAAAGTTAACCTACAAAAGTCAATTGCTTTCATATATGCCTGCAATGAAGAAGAGGAATCTGAAATTAGGAATATAGTACCATTAACATTAGCATCCTCACAAATGAAATACTTAGAAATCAAACAAATATGTACAAGACACATACAAGGAAAACTACTAAACTCCCATGAATGGAACTAAAGGACTAATTAAATGGAGGAGTAGCCCATGTTCATGGATAGGGAAGTCAGTATTGTTAAATTAAAAGAAAATTATTTTGTGCTTATTGATGAGCTGATTCTAAAGTTTATATGGAGATGAAAAACACAGTATTAAAAGAGAAGAACTAAGTTGAAGAAGTGACACCATTCAACTTCAAGACTTACTGTAAAGCTACAGTAATCAAGACAGTGTGTTATTGGTGAAAACAAGGACAACTATATCAACAGAACAGAATGGAGAGCCCAGAAACAGACCCCCATAAACACAGTCAACCGACGATTGACAAAAGAACAAGGACAAAATAATGGCTTTCTCAATAAATGGTGCTATGCACACGCTATGAAATTGGGCAAATTTATAATGCTACGTATCCATCATTGTATAATGATTATCATTACTGTATCAAATTAAACATAGAATAGCCCCATGATCCAGCACTTCCACTTCTCAGGTGCGTGTGTGCATGTGTGTGTGTGGCAGCATTATCACAGTAGTAACGGTAGAAACAACCCCAGCAGTCGAATGGATAAAGAGAATGTGATATAGGATATAAACACACAAGTACTGACACCTGCTACAACACGAATGAACCTTGAAAACATTATGCTGAGTGAAAGGAGCCAGAAACAATACATACATATTGTATGCTTCCACTGATAGAAATGTCCGAAAAAGGGAACCCCTTGGAGGCAAAAAGCAGATAAGTGGTTGTGAGGGTCTGGGAGATAGGGAAAGGAGGTGTGACAGCTTAATAGATATGGGGTTTCTCCTTGGGGTAATACAATGTACGGGGCTTCTCCTCAGGATAATACGATGTACGGGGCTCCTCCTCAGGGTAATACGATGTATGGGGCTCCTCCTCGGGGTAATACGATGTATGGGGCTCCTCCTTGGGGTAATACGATGTATGGGGCTCCTCCTTGGGGTAATACGATGTATGGGGCTCCTCCTCGGGATAATACGATGTATGGGGCTCCTCCTTGGGGTAATACGATGTATGGGGCTCCTCCTTGGGGTAAAACAATGTTTGGTAATTAGAAATCAGCAGTGGCTGCAGTACATTGTGAATGTACCAGAAGCCACTTTAAAAGACTGATTTCACAATCACCTCTTGTACAAACATATTAACTGGAATGTTATTTTAAACAGAAAACAACTAGAACAACCTAGATACCCAAAAATGACATACAATTAAAACACTTTGGAACTTACTCCTTGAGTATTATATAGACATTTTAAAGATTATTATAAATGTGTAGCAAAATGTAATAATTTTGTTTAGAAAAAAAGGAACAGTACAAAGTTGTGTATATTTTATAATAGCAACTGTTAAAATACTATATACGTAAGCAAAGATTGAAAAGGAAAAGGTGAAATTAGTTCTGTGTAGTTATAGGTGATTTTACTTTTATTTCAGTTTTATTTTATGGTAAACATTTATCATTTATTTTATCAGTAAACATTTAACATTCACTTGTGCCATCAGAAAACTTAAGTTTGAGTTAAAAAAACAACACTAATGAATAAAGCACTATCTCAAAACATTTGGTTGTAAACATTTTAAATTATTGCCAAATGCTGAATAAGACGTTGATTTCCTTGGGAATCATAGTTACAACAGACTTTAAAATCTTTCATTCCAATGACTATTTTAATGAGGAAAGAAACTTATTTATTTTGTTTTATCTTGAAATTTCTAAGATTACCAATATTAATATAATAAGATGTTTTAAAGAGACCAATGTTTCTTCATTCCTTCATTATTTTGTTTATTCATATATATATATTATCATCAATAATATGTTGGAAAAGTTTGGGAAGAAAACAAAAGCAAAATGTAAATATTTCCCCCAAGAACTTTGGTTTAATGAAGGAGATAGCATGTACAGAGAATCAGGTCTTTTAAAATGGGTGTTTCATTAGAATTTCAACACTATTATAGAGAACATTTGTTCTCAATAAGTACATTAAAGAAAATGGAGCTGTACCCGTGGATTTTTTTCTCGTTCAGGATAATCAGACTTTATCCTTAGCCAAAATTCCCTCACTGCTTGATTTAATAAGGTGCCACCAGATAAGTTTACTGTGAAGCCTGCCTTGTTCAGTTACGAGAACGTTAGTTTTGTGGCATTATTGAAATCTACTTTAAATAGTTACTTAACGTGATCATTGTTGAAATTTGGAAAGGAGGAGTCTTTGTTGAATATTGAACATTAGCTTCACCGGCAAGCAACCCCCGGAAGCAGATCCCTCCATCCCCTTCTGCACCGAAGGGTGTGCATTACAGACTCTAGCGTGCCGCCTAGGTGTGTGACGAGTCAGCCTTCTGCCTCTTCCCTCGAATCATGCGAATCCAAACCTTCCATTTCTTACCCCTGATCTCGGCTTGTGGATGTTGCAGCAGGGGTGGTAAAAGCAAGCTCAAACTCTGGTGACAGCATTTCTCCGGAAGGGCCCAGGTTGACGCCCCGGAGTGGACTCAGGTGGAATATCACACTAACCCCAGAGATGCGTACTGGGAGTACTCCGCACCCCAACCCTGTGCGAGAACCCCACGGACATGCTCCTCAGCTCTGGGGATCCCCGCACCCCAACCCTGTGCGAGAACCCCACGGACATGCTCCTCAACTCTGCGGGATCCCTGCACCCC